>JAVJIF010022602.1:0-66497 GCA_038442645.1 Agave tequilana
CCTCTTCAGCTATGGCGGGTTCACCTGCAAGTTCTCCTTCTTCAAGGATCATGGGACCCCTGCTGCGTTAGACCACAAGGACGAAGAAGGGGGATCTCCTCTTCATCTTCCTCTTCCTCCCTCTGCTCCTCAACACCAGAAGGAACTACCTTAAGCATTGAAGCTTCAGCCTCTGATTCCCTCCTAGCCTTCTTCGAGATAGGCTCGCCCTTAGAAGCGGAACCGTGGGAACATTTGGACACAGCCTGCTGACTCTTTAATGGGCTGCTCTTGGGTGCTGCTGCCCTTGCTCCCATCCCTATTTACCCTCCTGGTTCTTTCTGGCTGCCTGATATTCATCTATACCTCGCATGTGTTTGTTGGACTCCAATTTGTCCTTATAAGACGCTTTGATGTTTTAATGCAGAGGTATTTATTCCGAAAATCAGGCACTTACTAGCCAGGGAGTACCAAGTACAGAAGCTGAGGCTAGTATATGGGCGTCTTGTGAGGCAAGTGAAAATAGCTTTTGTCCCTCCAGCCATACTATAGTACCATGCCCGAGCACCTTCAAACAAATTTCGCTGGAAGAAGAGATTAGCATTGGGGTTTCCAGTATATAATTGATATAATGATCCAAACTGTCGAGCAAAACAACTCGGCATGTAAGGCTCGATCATACATGAATTCCCTTGCCGAAAGAGCAGATACCCGGCCGAATATTAATCAGCCACCAGAAGACTCCCGATGGCAGCCTTGTGAAATCATCTGGTCCCGCAAGGTCGGCGAATTTATCCCCGTAAGATGCATTAGCAATCTCGGGAAGCAACGGTCGAGCTGATAGTTCGAAGCCTTCAGAATACATTTCCGAACGTAGAACATATAATAGCAAGCAAGACCATCTTGAGTTCTCCAGCTTCTGCACAAAAGGAACAAACCCACAGACAGAGGCACCGCCGTCATCAGCGAGGGACAGTGTATAACGTACCAAGCTATCAAATACATATACGGAAGCTCGATCCTGGGGTTAGGGGTCTTTACTCTCGGCCTTCCATCCGAGTCAACTTCTGGCCTGCCTTGGAGTCTACAATGGCCTCCACTTGGCATAGGCTTTTAACTAGAGCCCGTAATACACTTTGAATCCTAGCCACCATTGCTGGAAGGAGGGCGAAAAGACTTTCCATAGGCCAGCAAAAACCGCCGGGTACACCACATCGGCGACAATTACTTCATGTGGCAGTGTTGGCACCACACAATGCTTCAGCCATAGCATAGGAAGCCCACCAAATAGCACCCGATCAGAAATGGGAACTTGGGCCTGATGATGAAAACTTTCAAAAACCGTATCATGTTGAAAGTATCCTCATCTGACTTCATGGTGTAAGAGCTCGCAGAGGCATTGATCCTCTCAACAATTTCTTTGTCAGTGCAAGGAGCCAGGCTGGTTACTGGGCTATCCTTCTCATTTATACCATTGAATAGGTAACTCGCCAGGACATCTGCTTGACACTCCTATTCTCCAAGAGGTTATTTGGCCGCAGATGTGAAAGTGGCACAACACTTCCCAGTATGTCTCGTACACCTGAGGGTTCTCCTTCTTCAGAGATGAAGTTCTTCAGAAGTCGGAACATATTCTTCATAAGGGGCACTCCCATAACAAGCAACGAGACTTCATATAGTTCATGAAGAGCGAGCCCCATCTCTCCGATTGGAGTAAAAAATATGCCTGTCAAAGGATTATAATGCTCCAGTATGCCATAAAAATTGTGGGAACTTTGCGGGAGGCCATACTGTACGGCCCGACCGAGTAATACAGCCCCACCTGCTGCAGCAGAGCTCCAAGTTCGACAAGGACAAATCCACCATCCTACCCCACCAGGATCTGTTGGAAGAATGAACCACTCGAGCAGACGGAAGTCGACGGGAAAATCAGCCCTAGCCTTCATGAACTGATTGATGAAGGTGGTGCTAAGCTGAGGGGTCTCTCCTCTCGGATTTAGATTTGACCAATCTGGGGAATAAACCAAAGACCTCTTTCCCACGGCCGATAAAGTATATTCTTTGGCACCTAGTCTGCCAAGAGAGACACTGGAGACAAATCGGAAAGATCCCAATCCATCGCACGATGAACAGACATGTGTTGTAGATAGGAGAAGGGATACATCCTCTCCACGTTGGGAAGAAAGAACCTCCTGTCCCTATCTGACGAAGCACTTATAGTCCCCATCATGTAGGATCCTATCGTCCTCGTCAATGTCATCACCAAAGAGGAAAACAGGCTTCCGTAATGGAGTGCGAGAATCCGTCTCAAATAGTCCATCAGAGTTAATCTCCTAGAGAGTCACCATACTGGCCTTAGAGATACTTACTAGTAGTCACAGGAGAGCAGTTCTCTGTAACACGAAGGTCAGATTACGATCACGCCACCTACATGCCCAAAATGGGACTTTTTGGACAAAGGGTTGGAGGAGTATCGTACTGCAAAAGAGAACAACACTTGGTTAGAAACCTAAAAGAAAATAGTTAAGTGTTTGAAATCAAACATAGGGGGGAATCCAGACGCAGAGGCCAGCAAAATCTGCGTCGAGACTCAAAGAACACGGCTTGCATGAAGCCCGCATTTTAAAATCCAGAACTTAGAAAAAATTTCTAAGTATCGGACTCAGACGCGAGATTCATTAAAACTTGCATCTGATTTTATAAGACGCAAGAATTGTAAGAAGTCTGCGTCTGAACTCCTCACACTAGAAAGATTTTGAGTGCTGAACTCAAGACGTAGGGCTCAATGAGGCCCGCGTTCAGCAAACAGATACGGACTCAGATTGATAAAGCAAAGATGCGGAAGTCATCAAACTCGCATCTTGTCCACCAATTCAAGAACTGCGTCTGACGATCAAACACGGGCGCGAGCCTCGCATTGGCAGTTCACATTCAAAAGGGACTTAAGAGTTGAAAGACCTCTATAAGCCCTTTCAATGGCGGAAACCAAATCAGATGGTTTTTACCACCTGAAATAGGGGCCTCCTGCATGGAAGACCCACCAATTTGAATCTCCGGAGCGACAGCGCTCGAGGACGAAGAAACAGGTTTGGTCTTGGGTGCCATTTCGACTGTGAGATCACTGTTGAAGATGGTGAAAACAGAAAAAAGCTTCGAGCTTTTCTTAACCCTAAAAGGCTCGGCGAAGAAGAAGAGTCTAATGATGACTCTTGAAAGACTGTTGTCTTTTATAGGCAAAAAAATCTCCAGAGATACGCGGATCTTGGCTCGAGACCTAATCCCCATCTTACACGTGGCATGTATATTAAATGCAACGCAAATTCGCGCGCCAAAGGAAAGATGTCCCTTCAATTCCGCCGAACATGTGGCAACGCGCCCACAACGCGGATTCATGTTTTAACGGAAAAACCGCCTTCCTCCAAAAGTCGCGCCTCTTCAGCAAGGCCAAGGCTGCGCCTAGTTCACAGAGTGAGAGCTGCGTCTTCATCTCAAAGTTCGCGTCCTTACAAGAGCGCGTTTCTTCAACGAACTAATAGATGCGTCCCCACTCCAAGTGAGGATTACGTCTTTAAAGCAACATGACCCCTGCGTCTACAAGACTGGCATTTAGTCTTTGCTTCTGCAATTCAGTTCAACAGTACATTGGCACAAGAAGATGACTGATCACCCCTGATTCAAAGTGCACCAACAACAAGCTCAGAGCACTGGGGAGGTCTAAACTGCGTATCTAGACACTCGCCACGATCATTTCTGACGGCTTCAAAGGGTTTCATAGTACACTCACGAAGACTATATTTCAGACAGGATCAGGCTCAGGGCATCTCAAATGATTGTCAGTCCAACCATAAGAAGTATGAATTTAACCGGAGTCTAAAGTATTTCGATATCCGTCCTAGTCAATCGTGAAATATCGAAAACTTTGGAGGGGTTCTGTAGGCTGTCTAAAAATAACTAAAGACAAGTCATAAAAAAAAACAGAGTCCAAACTCCAGACGTAGGGTTAATCTCAACATCACTGCAGTACCAAGACACGAGGGTCGAAACCCGCGTCTCGGTTGAAATACACCTAGAGGGGGGGGTGAATAGGTGTAATTGCTAATCTAATGCTCTTTTTAAATTTTACTTAAGTGAGTGATGCAACGATCTCTCAAAACACGACTAAGAGCCGAATACCCCTTGCGAGGTTCTGAACTCCTTCCTCTCAATTCCCCTTAAATGGGTTAGAGGTGCGCAATGCAACCGTGTTGTATTGAGGTGTGATCGAACAATTCCAAGTATGAAATGCGATGATGAAATGTACACAAGTAATATAGCAAGAAAAGTAAACAAGTAGGATTGTACAATAAAATGTTAGTTCTCAAGCAATAAATTGAAAGCAAGTAAAGCAAGAGAGAGAATTAGACAAGATGACACAAAAGCAATCGCAAACAAAGTGATTTGTTTCGAGGTTCGAGCCCGTAGCTCTAGTCCCCGCCTTCACCTCCGTGAAGGGTTTCCACTATCCCCTTAGGATCCCGTACAAGTTAGGCCTCCAAAGACCTCAAGCCCGTAGCTTCACCTTACAAAGAAACTCCACCGAGGAGCTTGTCTCCACAAGAACACGAATTACAAATAGTGATCTTTAACTAGACCACAACACTCTTTTACAAACACTCTCACTCTTTTACAACTTCACCTATAGAAAGAATATGAAATTTTTGGCTCTATGAAGTGTGGTGAGAAAAGCTTCAGTTGTAGAGTGATATTAGAGATCAAAAAAACAACTGAAAAACCAATTTGAAAGAATGGAAATGAAAGCTTTAAACTATTTTTCTCTTTCTCTTGAAAACTATGAAAACTTGTATTTTTCTTGGTAAATAACTAAGGCCTATTCCCACTATTTATAGGGAGAGAATAGGTTAAAAACTCTGATTTTTCCAGCTAATATCACCTGCAAAAGCACCCCAACAACCCTCTAAAAAGTCTGTTAAAACAGAAAAATAAACAGTTTTTCAGAACAGCCCAAAGAGGAAAGAGCCGTTGGAGGTGTTGCAGGCCTACCGGTCGACTGCCGGTCGACCGGGACCCTGCTGGCAAAAGAGCCGTTATGGCTCCGGTCGACTGCCAGTCGACCGATCTCAAGAAAGGAAACACAGTTTCCTTCTACCGGTCGACCGAGCCAGTCGACCGGAAAGATACAGAGAGCAAACATCTTTTTACGGTCGACCGATATGTAGGTCGGTCGACCGACAGACATGCACAGCCTGTGCATGTCTGGACACAGCAGCCGGTCGACTGGGCCGGTCGACCGGTCTGCCTGGAAAACTGTTTTTTCTGGGCAGATTTTAAGATAGAAAATTTTGTATAAAATCTTTAAAAATCTGAAGCTAAGTTTTATGCTGAAAATAGTTTATATACATGTATTAAACAAGTTTTTGAAGATGTAAAGCTTTGGGTACATGTATGTATAAACTAAGCATAAACCTAGAAATAAAAATTTTGAAAACATAGAAACATACAAAACAAATGTGTGTGCAAATCCTAGAGCCAAATTTCACATATTCTATCTTTACAAAACTAAACTTACAAACTACAATGGTCTTCAAGACTTCAACTTGAGCTATCTTCTCTTGATCTTCAATATTGCAATTTGAGCCCAATTTGACTTGTCTTGAGTCCATACACCTTCCTTTAGGGAAGAATTCATCTCTTTAATATATAAACCTGAAACACACTTAAACAAAACAATTATATTAGTACCAATAACTAATATGTTTTGTAATCATCAAAATACACTAAACATGGGTTGATTGTAACCTTGGGCCAACAATCTCCCCCTTTTTGATGATGACAAAACATATGAGTTATTAAACAAATAAAAGAAGAAAGAGCTTGGAAAGCTCCCCCTTAACAATGCTATGTATTTAACATGAATATGAACATTATGTAAACATACATAAAGCATTGAAAAATATCATCACCAAAAAAAATAAACTATCATAAGGAATAACAAAATTTAAAACAAACAACATATTTTTCTCCATATATTTTCTCCCTTATATTTTCTCCCCCTTTTGTCATACATCAAAAGGGTTTTAAAAAAAATTTAAGACAAAACAAAACAAATATATTAGAAACCAAAACAAAACAAACTAAGATATTTTAAGTATCAATCTTACATACATTCAATTCACCACAAATAAATGAAAATCTTGCATAATCTAAAGGTTTTGTGAAAATATCTGCAAGTTGAAAATCTGTGGAAACAAAATCAATATCTATGTCACCTTTTTCAAAGTGATCTCTAAGAAAATGATATCTAATGTCTATATGTTTGGTTTTACTATGTTGATTAGCATTTTTGGTCATGTGAATAGCACTAGTATTATCACAATAAATCTTAACATGATCAAAATGTAAATCAAAATCGAGAAGAGTATGTTTCATCCAAAGTACTTGTGCACAACAAGCTCCGGCTGCTACATACTCCGCCTCGGCGGTTGAAAGGGCTACACTATTTTGCTTTTTGGAAGACCAAGACACAAGACAATTGCCCAAGAATTGGCAAGTGCCACTTGTGCTCTTCCTATCTACCCTACAACCGGCATAGTCGGCATCCGAATAACTAGTCATAGTAAATGGTTAGTTTTCGGATACCACAAACCTAAATCAATTGTGCCCTTAAGATACTAATTATGCGTTTTACCGCTATTAAGTGTGATTCCTTAGGACATGATTGAAAACGTGCACATAAACATACGGAAAACATTATATCCGGCCTACTAGCCGTAAGATAGAGTAAACTACCAATCATGCTACGAAATAATTTGATGTCTACTTCCTTACCTTGTTCGTCCTTGTCAAGTTTCGTAGTGGTTGCCATGGGAGTCTTTGCTACTTTGGATCCTTCAAGCCCGAACCTCTTGATGAGTTCTTTGGTGTACTTGGCTTGGTTGATGAATGTCCCATCACTACGTTGCTTGATTTGAAGTCCAAGGAAGAAGTTGAGCTCTCCCATCATAGACATCTCGAATTCCTTTTTCATGCATGACTCAAAATTCTTGCAAAGTGAAACATTAGTAGATCCAAAAATAATGTCATCAACATAAATTTGAACTATGAGGATATCTAGATCTATATGTTTGGTAAATAATGTTTTATCAACTTTTCCTTTCTTAAAATCATTTGAAAGCAAAAATGAAGACAATCTTTCATACCAAGCCCTAGGGGCTTGTTTTAAACCATATAGTGCTTTATCTAATTTATAAACATAATTAGGGTGTGTAGGATCAACAAAACCGGGGGTTGTTCAACATACACCTCCTCATCAATATAACCATTAAGAAAAGCACTCTTTACATCCATTTGAAATAACTTAAAATCTTTAAATGAGGCATATGCTAAGGTCATCCGTATGGCTTCGAGCCGTGCTACGGGTGCAAAGGTTTCTTCAAAATCGATTCCCTCGATTTGAGTGTAACCTTGGGCAACTAACCTAGCCTTGTTTCTAACTACATTACCCGATTCATCCAACTTGTTCTTAAAGATCCATTTAGTGCCAATAGTTGGTCTATCTTGGGGCCTAGGAACAGGTGCCAAACTTGGTTGCGCTCAAATTGATTGAGCTCCTCTTGCATAGCTAGCAACCAATATGAATCGGCCTCGGCCTCGAGAACATTTTAGGTTCTATGTGTGAAATAAAAGCAAAATTACCACAAAAATCTTGAATCTTAGAGCGAGTGGTTACCCCTTTTGATACTTCACCTATGACGAGGTCCTTGGATGATGAGGATTGAATCTCCAATCCTTTGGTAGTGGTTGAGAGGGCTCCTCTTCATTTGCTCGATGTTCATTTCCTTGAGCCTCTTCCACTTTGGCTTCACTTCCATCACCATCCTTGGCTTGTCTCCCATGATAGAAGCATCCTCCAAGGTCACTTTCTCCAAACCTTCATCTAAAGCATCAATTTCTACACAATTCTTAACAAACTTGTTAGATTCCTCAAATTTAACATGAATAGATTCCTCAATAGTCAAAGTTGACCTATTGAAGACTCTATAAGCCTTACTAGTATTTGAGTAACCTACAAAAATAGCCTCATATGCTTTTGCATCAAATTTTCCCAAATTAATATTTGTATTTAAAACAAAACATTTGCAACCAAACACTTTGAAATAAGAAACATTGGGTTTTCTAGAAAAATACATCTCATAAGAAGTCTTAGTAGTATTTTTACATAGGAAAACTCGATTTGCAATGTAACATGAAGTATGAACGGCCTCGGCCCACAAATAATGTGGTAGACCATATTCATTTAACATTGTCCTAGCCATCTCTTGTAAAGTACGATTTTTCCGCTCAACTACTCCATTTTGTTGTGGTTCTAGGACAAGAAAGTTCATGTTTTATTCCATGTTCCTCACAAAAAGTGGTAAAGGGAAGGTTAATGAACTCACCTCCTCTATCACTTCTTATTTTAATTATTGAGGAGTCATTTTCCTTTTCAACTCTTTTCTTAAAGGCTTGAAAATGTGAAAAGGTTTGACTTTTATGTTCAAGAAAATAAAACCAAGTAAAACGCGAAAAATCATCTACTAAAACATAAGCAAATCTACTCCCACTTAAACTTTTGGTTTGAGTTGGGCCAAATAAATCCATGTGGATTAGCTCCAATGGACGTGATGACATGATATCCTTAATTGATTTGAATGAGGACTTAGTTTGTTTCCCAAATTGACATGCGTCACAAACTCGGTCCTTTTCAAAGTTCAATGAAGGAATACCCTTCACCATTTCCTTAGAGTTAAGCCTAGAAATATGGTCAAATGAAACGTGGCCTAATCTCCTATGCCACAACCAAGAGTCGTCATCGAGGGCTTTTAAACATGTTATATTACAAGACATATTTAACATATCAATCATAAACATTGCTTTCACGAAAACCGGAAAATACACAAACATTAGAAGTTCTATCAATCACTTTACAAGAAACATTATCAAAAACAACATCAAAACCTTTATCACAAAGTTGACTAACACTCAAGAGATTATGCTTGAGGCCATCAACTAAACTACATTTTCAATTAAAGGAGAGGTGCCAAGTTTTACATTACCAATACCGATGATTTTACCCTTGGCGTCATCTCCGAAGGTGACGGTGCCACCTTCATGATATCTTGATAGGGTTGCAAAGTTGTTGATGTCCCAAGTCATGTGTCTTGAGCAACCGCTATCAAGATACCATAAACCTCTACGTCTTTGAGCTTTGGAAAGTACCTACATCATTTAAAACAATGGTTGACTTTGGTACCCAAACTTTCTTGGGTCCTTGAAAGTTAGTGTTACGAACCCAAACATTATGATGTGATGCACTTAGTCTATCATAACAAAAATTAGCTAAGTGTCCTTTCCGTCCACAATGTGAACATGAGTACACTTTTCTATACATGAATGCATGGTGTGTGTGTGAAGTGTGAGCATGCTTTGGGGGTTTACCATGATGCATAGGTTGTGTAGCATGTACATGAGCATGAGCATGAGCATGATGAATATTTTTCTTAGGAGCTTGTTTCTTAGGAAACATATTCTCCATCTTCTTCTTATCAAATTCACTACACTTTTTCAAAACAACATCTAATGAGTCTAATCTTTCCTTAAGCATGGCAATCTCATTAGAGTCTACAAATGGGGTCTTTCCTTTACAACCAATCTTATATTTTTCAAAATCATTTTTAGTGGAAACTAAAGAAGAATGTAAATCATTATTTTCTTTAGAAAGATTTACAATTTGAATATTAAGAGATTTATTATCCTTTTTCATTTTTAAATATTTCTTCTTTAAGAAATCATAATTACTAGAAAGTTCCATAAAAGCTTCTCCTAGCTCATCCATGGATAAATCATCATCAAGGAGAGTTGAGGGGGTTACCTTGCTTGTGCTCTCATTTGCCATGAAGCACATATTGGCGGTGTCGATCTCCTCCTCGGATTCACTTTCGTCATCCCATGTTGCTTTCATAGCCTTCTTCTTGTATGGCTTCTTGGATGAAGATGGCTTCACTTGGTCCGGACACTCCGCTACTATGTGTCCCGGCTTTTGGCAATTAAAGCAAATGATCTTCCTTTCTTCCTTGCCTCCTTGCCATCTCCTCCGTCCTTGGAACTTTGCCTTGTTGTACATCCTCCGGACGTTTTTGACTAGAAGTGAGAGCTCCTCGTCATCTTCTTCTTCATCATCTTCGTCGGAGTAAGTAGCATGACTTTTGAAGGCAATGGTCTTCTTTTTGGTAGGTGCCATGTCCTCCCTTGCCTTTCTCTCCATTTCATGGGTCTTCAAATTCCCAATGAGTCCAATGAGCTCAATCTCATCTTTATCATTGAGTTCCTTCAATGTTGTAGCTTTCACTTCCCATGATGGAGGAAGAGCCCGGATGATCTTTCTCACCCTTTGATCATTGTTGATTTCTTCACCTAGAGAAGCAAGACCATTAGTAATCTTTGTAAACTTAGTAACCATATCATCTATGGTTTCATTCTCTTGCATGCAAAAATTTCATATTGGGACCGAAGAAGGTCTATCTTGGCCCTCTTCACTTGTGATGTCCCCTCATGTGTTACTAGCAAATGGGTCCAAATCTCATAGGCGGATTTGCAATGGATGACTCTAGCTATGTCATCATCATTGAGGGCTTGTAGGAGTGCATAATGAGCCCTAGCATTGGCATCAAACTCCTTGGTCTCAATTTCGGACAAGTAGATTCATCACCATCGGGGGCACTAAATTGTTTAGTCACGGCCTTTGCAACTCGGCTACCTAGAGATTGCAAGAAAACAGTCATCTTAACCTTCCATATGGGAAAGTTAAGTCCATCAAACTTAGGGGGTGTCTTAATACCATCGGCCATGTTTACTATGTGGAAATGAATGAAATGATTAGCAATATGAGGATCTCTCTAAGGTTGTTAAGCCAAATCCTAGAGTCCAAGCTCTGATACCAATTGAAATACACCTAGAGGGGGGGTGAATAGGTGTAATTGCTAATCTAATGCTCTTTTTAAATTTTACTTAAGTGAGTGATGCAACGATCTCTCAAAACACGACTAAGAGCCGAATACCCTTGCGAGGTTCTGAACTCCTTCCTCTCAATTCCCTTAAATGGGTTAGAGGTGCGCAATGCAACCGTGTTGTATTGAGGTGTGATCGAACAATTCCAAGTATGAAATGCGATGATGAAATGTACACAAGTAATATAGCAAGAAAAGTAAACAAGTAAGGATTGTACAAATAAAATGTTAGTTCTCAAGCAATAAATTGAAAGCAAGTAAAGCAAGAGAGAATTAGACAAGATGACACAAAAGCAATCGCAAACAAAGTGATTTGTTTCGAGGTTCGAGCCCGTAGCTCTAGTCCCCGCCTTCACCTCCGTGAAGGGTTTCCACTATCCCCTTAGGATCCCGTACAAGTTAGGCCTCCAAAGACCTCAAGCCCGTAGCTTCACCTTACAAAGAAACTCCACCGAGGAGCTTGTCTCCACAAGAACACGAATTACAAATAGTGATCTTTAACTAGACCACAACACTCTTTTACAAACACTCTCACTCTTTTACAACTTCACCTATAGAAAGAATATGAAATTTTTGGCTCTATGAAGTGTGGTGAGAAAAGCTTCAGTTGTAGAGTGATATTAGAGATCAAACAACAACTGAAAAACCAATTTGAAAGAATGGAAATGAAAGCTTTAAACTATTTTTCTCTTTCTCTTGAAAACTATGAAAACTTGTATTTTTCTTGGTAAATAACTAAGGCCTATTTCCCACTATTTATAGGGAGAGAATAGGTTAAAAACTCTGATTTTTCCAGCTAATATCACCTGCAAAAGCACCCCAACAACCCTCTAAAAAGTCTGTTAAAACAGAAAATAAAACAGTTTTTCAGAACAGCCCAAAGAGGAAAGAGCCGTTGGAGGTGTTGCAGGCCTACCGGTCGACTGCCGGTCGACCGGGACCCTGCTGGAAAAAGAGCCGTATGGCTCCGGTCGACTGCCAGTCGACCGATCTCAAGAAAGGAAACACAGTTTCCTTCTACCGGTCGACCGAGCCAGTCGACCGGAAAGATACAGAGAGCAAACATCTTTTTACCGGTCGACCGATATGTAGGTCGGTCGACCGACAGACATGCACAGCCTGTGCATGTCTGGACACAGCAGCCGGTCGACTGGGCCGGTCGACCGGTCTGCCTGGAAAACTGTTTTTCTGGGCAGATTTTAAGATAGAAAATTTTGTATAAAATCTTTAAAAATCTGAAGCTAAGTTTTATGCTGAAAATAGTTTATATACATGTATTTAAACAAGTTTTTGAAGATGTAAAGCTTGGGTACATGTATGTATAAACTAAGGCATAAACCTAGAAATAAAAATTTTGAAAACATAGAAACATACAAAAACAATGTGTGTGCAAATCCTAGAGCCAAATTTCACATATTCTATCTTTACAAAACTAAACTTACAAACTACAATGGTCTTCAAGACTTCAACTTGAGCTATCTTCTCTTGATCTTCAATATTGCAATTTGAGCCCAATTTGACTTGTCTTGAGTCCAATACACCTTCCTTTAGGGAAGAATTCATCTCTTTAATATATAACCTGAAACACACTTAAACAACAATTTATATTAGTACCAATAACTAATATGTTTGTAATCATCAAAATACACTAAACATGGGTTGATTGTAACCTTGGGCCAACATCGGTATCACTGCAACACTGAGACACGAGGGTCGAAACCCGCGTCTCAGCATTTCTGCAGCACCAAGACACGAGGGTCGAAACCTGCATCTCAGCATCAGTGCAGCACCAAGACGCGAGGGATGAAACCCGCGTCTCAGCATCACTACAGCACCAAGACGCGAGGGTCGAAACCCGCGTCTCAGCATCACTGCAGCACTGAGACACGAAGGACGAAACTCGCGTCTCAGCATCACTGCAGCACCAAGACGCGAGGGTCGAAACCCGCGTCTCAGCATCACTTTAGCAACAAGGCGCAAGGCTCAAAACTCGCGTCTCGATTATAACTGCCCTCATTATGGGTCAATTACTGCCCATGTAATGAGGGAGTTAACCCTCATTATGGAGCATTTTTAGGGAGCACGTCCACCCCTGAAACCTCTATAAATAGCCCCGTTTGCTATGGAGAAGGGGTCGGTCGATCGGCTAATTCTTGAACCTCCACTGAAAGAAAAGAGAGTTCAACTCTTCTAACAACTTACTGTGTACAAGTTTGTCTTTCTCTACAATCTCTTTGAGATTCCTGGTGGAGAGGAGCTGTGTTACTCTATCTGCTATCCAAAGAGAGGATTCCCAAAAGGTCCTGACGTTCACCCGATCAACGAAAAATAAGATTCACTTTCCACCGCCACACCAAGAACCCAGCACTAAATAAAGGGGAGATTTAAATCTAAACATCTTCCCTCCCTTGTAGTAGGAGTATTGATCCGTTGTAATTCTTCATTGATTCAAGGAAATTTTACGAGGAACTTTCTCCCACCAAACATCCCTATTCTCTATAGTCTTTTATACAAACTTTTCTATTTAATTACACATGGTTAGGTACAAGGACAAATTTTTTTCTTTGAAGTAAACAGTGAGCCTTAAAAAAAAGGCCCCGTGTTTCATTAATAAGATTTTAATGGAAACAATCTTGTAAGTGCGAAAAATAGAGTCGCAAAAGAAACCTCATGAACTATATAATTTTATAAAGCAAAGTTTCATAATAGGCACTTTGGGTTAGGGTTTCATGTATTTTTGTGGTTCAATGATTTCTATCTGATCTTAGGGAACAATTTCAAAGGGTTCGATGAATTACATAATTTTTTTAGCACTAATCACAAATTTTAGGGATGTTTGACACTTGGCCTTGTTTGGTAACAAGAGTTAGCTAGAGTAAATATCTAACTCTTGCCAAACAACTCTAAAATGCAAGAGTTAGAGATTGAAGAGTAGATGGAAGTTTTGAGTTTTAAAAAAAAGATTTATGTATTTTGCCCTCTATCTTTGAAATCCCAACTTTTTTTATGGTCGTGTTTGGCTACGAGGAAAAGTTAGCAAATTGGAGTCAGAAAACAACTCCAAAAAGAGTAAGAAACTAACCCTTACACTAATTTTTTATTCGTGTAAGAGTTGGACATTTGCCCCAAAAAGTAGAAGGCAAATTGCGTATTTTTTTTTGAAAATTCCAAAATTACCCTCTACCTCTCTTCCCGTGACTCTTAAAAAAATAGTTGTTTGGCAAAAATTAGAGGTTAACAATGGCTAACTCTTGTAGCCAAAAGAAAGGACTAAGAGTAGATTTTTAACTCCAAATTCTTGTAGCCAAACACAGGTTGTCTAAAAGTCTACCTTCAAAAAAATTTAGAAAGAACACTTGAATACAATAAGAGTATTGCCAATGATAACAATAATGATGAAGTCAATTTATGTTTTTGGAGTCTGACCTAAAAAATATGTACTTTAATCTAAATTAACAATCGCCGATCTATCAAAATTTCTATCGTCATGCTACAAATTAAACATCTTGAAAACAATCTATAGAAGTTCTAGAAAGACATTACCAGAAATAAAAATATTCATTTTCAAGATCCAATTTAAGTTTAATGTTAAGTATCACCTAATTAACACCCCTTTTTCTCACAACAACAGAAATGAGCTTTCACGATGGTTTAAAACCATCGTTAAACATCAACAATGGTAGGTCAAAAATTACGTCTATCCGGGCAATATTGTAAACTGGAAGGCAACAATGGCAGTTTAAAACTGCCATGAAAATGCCTCAATTCTTTTTATAAAATAATTTTAATGTTATCCCCCTCTTCATTCTCCTCGTCCATTACCATTGACATTCCCCTCGTCATCCTCATGATCTCCTCATCCTCCTTTTTCATCCCGTCTGGTGATCCCCTCGTCCTCATCGGCCAAAAATTAGAAGAGGTAGACTGAGAAAAAAGAAGTTGAAGAAGACGAACAAGAAAAAAGTAGTAGAAGAAGACAAATAAATTACTTTAGCAAAATCAAAGAACTAATTTCATTGAGTAATCTTTTAGCTTTTAGAATCATAATAGACCACCTTCAGTGGTTCTCCTAGTTGCAGATAAATCTAAATCCGATGAAACAGATATCATAATTAGCCGCAAAATTCAAAATTATACCCTTCTTCTAACAAAATACCATAATCAATCCTAAAATTCGAATTCATCAAATAATTTGTGAACTCGCATTGATGAATGGGGAAAGAGAGATGAACTCACCTTGATCAAAGATCGAACTGCATCTTTTGGATTGAAGATCAAAGAATGAACTCGCCTTGATTGAAGATTGAACTGCATCTTTCAGATCGAAGAATGATAGGAGAGACAGATGACTTGCCTTGTGATCGAACTCGCCCTGATGAATGAAGGGAGAGAGATCGAACTCGCCTAGTGATCGATGGGAGAGAGAGATCACCTTGATAAACTCGTCTAGTGATTGAACTCGCCGTGATGAACGAGGGAAGAGAATCGCATTGATGAATGTCGGGAAAAACCGTGCACAAAAGTGTATGTTTTGAAATCACGAGTTAAAAGTGTGTGCTTTGGCTTTCTCGTTACTTCTGTTATAGCATAGATGCTAAACGGGTCGAATTCACAATGAGAAAAGCAATAGAAGCTTTATCGGTCTATTCACGTGTGTGTTAATGATTCTTCTATATTTTAAACAATGAAACGAAAAGAAAACAAAAAATGAAAAGAGAAGGATGCGGTGAAAACAAAGAAGTGAAAAATATAGAAAAGAATATATTTGTCATTTTGTAATTATTTCTAAAATAAAGTAAAAATAGAAGAAAACTCATGCCTACTAACTACTAATGACTCCACTAACATGCTAACCTCTTAGTGATAGTTGCCTCATATGTATCTTTGACCATCACTAGTTCTTGATTCAAGAGCTTTTCAAAGAATGACCCAAAAGATCATTTTCACATTCAAACTCAACAAACAAGAGTAAGGTACACTTAAACTATCAAAACTAACTAGAGCAAGTATGAAATAAAGTAATGGTAACTTATTAGAGAGTTAGATGTTAGAGTGTTAGAATCCATTATCATGAGCCATCAATGGCTCTTTCAAAAGCAAGGCCAAGTAGAGGCTATTAGATTCATGTGGATTATCAAGTAAGTAGTTAGCAAGTTAGTGGTTATTAGTTAGTTGCCATAAGAGAAAAATAGCTACACATGCAAAGAGTTGGAGAAGAAATAAATAGAGATAAAGGATGAGCCTTTCATAGAGTGTCACCCTCCATTATAAGTACTTTATCTTTTATCCTATGATCACTCTCTTTTCTATTACATGATCTACAAAAATGAAAAATACAAAAGAAGAGGAAGAAGAACAACAAAACTGCACAAATAGGAGAAAACTATCCTAAAAACTCTCCTCTATGAAAGTCTTGCTAACTTGGGGTATTTATAGGTAAAAGGGGGCACCAAGGAGGCATCACAGGCCCATGAGTCGAAACTCGACACGTGGCCCCACCAGAAGGCCATAAAAACGCGGCAAAACCTGCGTTTTCGTGGCCCTTCTGGGGCCGCGTGTGCCGCGCCAGTGGGCGCAGACTGTTAGCTTGTCCCTTTGCTAATTTTTGCTGTTGGTTTCTGATTTTCTGTAACCTATTTTGGCAAATCTAGCATTCAAAGTCACTGGCTATATTTGTAGACTTTAAGTCACCAAATAAATGTGATTTTGGGCTTCTTCTTTATTCCACACCATGAACCTGGGAATATACAATAGAGGTGTTATTAACAGAATGTAATATTAAATAAATGTGAAGATGTGGTATGAAATATGTAATTTTGAAGACTAATCACATCCCCACACTTATCTTTTGCTCATCCCGAGCAAAACAGAGAAACTAACTAAAAAAATTATTACACCACTTTCACTGGTGACGTGGTTGCACTGAGCGTGTGCAAAAAGTCGTTAAACCTCTAGGTTTCCCCTAGAGGAGGAGTTTTATCACCTGAGGATTTTTATCATATTACACCCACAAAATCTATAAAGAAAGAAATCAAATGTTAGCATTTTGAAAACGTATTTTAAAAATAAAGAAAAGTGTTGAAATATTTTTGCGAAAAATTTAAGTGATCTAAGATCATAGGTTAATCAGAAATTATTCTTCCTTAAACTAAGTCGAAATGCAAAATCTTTTTATAAATTAAATGTAATAATTTAAAACTAAATCGACTCTTTAATCTTTCATAAAAAAACTCTTAGAAAATATGCACTTTGTGAACTTTGAAGATTTTTGGGATATCGACTCTAACTTTCATGCCATTTATTTATATCAATTTTTCTTTTTCACTTAGTTTTCTTAGGCTTTCAAGCTTCCTAGGTAGTGAGCCTTTAGCCGGTTATTCCCAAGCCAGATGGTTTTAGGGAACCAGATGAGAAAACATCCCTCGGGCTTAAGGACTCGAGTAAACATGGCCACAAAACTAAAGGGGATTATTTTGTTTTTGTCTACTGTTTTTGAGGCTTGAATAATCATGCTTCTTGAGGGATAACTACCCAGCTTTAATAAGTGATTTTTATCATCATTTTTAATATATATTTTTTATCGTATTTTAAGTCATTGTTTCAATCTCAAAAAAAATTGTATAAGTGTGAAGTGAATATATCTTAGGCAAAAAATTTGAGATCAAATTATCTTTTCAATCTTATTTTCTTATCCTAAAATTTCAATAAGATCTACCATTTTTACTCAGTTTAAGAATTCATAATTTTAGCTCTTCTAATTCTTAAGATCCTTTGTACTTTCTTAAAAATAAATCAAAACTATTTCTCATATTTTAAAAGTTTTGTCAAAAGAGAAGAAAAGAGTTTATATACAAAAGAAAAATTCTAAAAATTTTCTAAAAAGAAGTGTAAAAGAAAGAAAGTTAGAACAACCTACGTTAGTAAACCCTCCCCCACTCTTATCTCATGTATTGTCCTCAACCATCGTGAATGTGTATTTGCATAAAACAAATGGAGAGGAAAAAAAATTAACTCTGGCGGTGGTTATGATGGTGGTCTAATTGGTCGATGAAATGCGGCCCAATCCAAAGATTGTAGACCTCGAAGGAACCCAACAGGGATCTCTCTGATACAACCCATTAAATGTTGTAGAAATGTATGATCTTATTGAAAAAATTCTCCCCCTCAAATGACCAATTATCAAAAATAAACTCAGAGTCATTATGTTCAACACCGTAGTCCAACAAAAAGTGTGATTGTGGAAGATAATTGATTTAGGCTCAAAAGGAATAGGAAAGAATATCACTCAGGAAACTAACTTAGATCAAGTCGAGATTTCTCAGAGTCGAATTTGGTTCAAAATTGTGGTCCAAACCAAAAAATTAATGTTCACACACTTTTCCATTAACGGAATGTGATCATAAAATATTATTGATTTGATTTCATGGTGTACTGGTATTTAATTCAATGTTGACTCCGAAATATAAAAAGAATCCGGTAAAGTTACCAGAGTCATCATTGAATCAAAAAGAGAAATGAAATTACCAACTTGTGGATTAGGATCACATTCTTGCTCATGTTCAATTTCAAAAAAGGATAACTTGCGAAAATGTCAAGATGGTCCTCAAAATTTTGGGCAAGTTCAAATGATGTAATGAATTTGAATTATGATTTTTGTCCACAGAAGCAATGCGAATGGGTGAAATGATTGATTCAAGTTCAAAAATTATGAAAATCAAAACTAGCTCATGAATGTTACCTAGTTTAGGTAACACTACAAGAGTTGATATTGATTTAAAAATTAAACTTGAATCGCTAAATTGAAGCTCAGGTTCACATTCACCTTCAATTCAATTTAAGAAAATGGATAACTTGCCAAAATATCAAGAATTTGATTTTGATCAAGTTCAGGTTGGTTTGATGAAATTGAAGCTTGATTTCCAAAATGATATGATTCTTGAGTCATGAAAATTTGGTGGACATTGAAAGTCAACCATATTTTGAATTAGTCACTCGGACTCTTGCACGAATTCCATAGTCTTTTTCAACAATGATTTTTCTTTTGGTGGTTCTGAAAAAGAACTATATGGGGTTTGAAAATTTTATGGAAATGATGAGGCCGTCATGATTTCAATTTTTTTTTTGGGCCTCTAACATGGCTTCTATACTCTTTTGTAACTCTGATTTTTCTTCAATTGATGGTTCTGAAAAAAAAGTATGTGAAGCAAAATATGGGAAAGAAGATAGTGGACAAGGTGATTGATAATTTAACTCGGGGGTGGTGAATCCTCACTGACTCTGTGAAAAAAGAAATTATTTTGAAAATCTTGGTCAGAGGATTAGGGGCATGGGTCATATTGAGTCGGATAAACCCAATGCGGCCTATATAGTTAGTCCATGTTGTACATGGCCAGGTTGGAGTTATCCGAGTCAATTGAGGTTTGGGTGAAAATTTGATTCATATTAGGATTAAAAAAAATTGTTGTTTTTTAAATTCATTTCACAATTTACATAAAAAGAAAAATAAACAAATAAAGAAAAAGAAAAAGAAAAAGAAGCCAATGTCAGGGTTGACTTAGACCTAGATGACTCCTAACTGGTTAGACTGCCTATAGGGGGTACATTATAGAAATCTGACCATCAGTTAATCGGCCAGGTAGGGGCAAGACCAGTGGTTGGTATCCGTGCCAGAGCAATGGAACTAATTATGTCAAATCACTGTTCTTTGAGGTTTCACCTCTCAATCCCCAACCTTAAACACCAATTTGATAAGAGTCAAACTCTGACAACTTTTCCCTTAGGTTAATCTCATAAATGAGCCTGAGATGTCCCTAGGGGCCAACGTTAAACAAGTTTTATTTAGGCTTGAGTTGTGTGAGTAGGGAGGTGATTTTTGGGCTAAGGGATGGTAATGACTTCCTCACCTTATCTTATATTAGGTTTTGCCCTTAATTTTAATTCATGAAAGTCTGCAATATAGATAAGAATGAACACACAAAGTGAGTAAATCACTCAAGTGTTTGTCCTATGCTATATGCAATGCAATATGTACACCTCCGTCAAGATCAGAACAACACAAGAATAAAATATAATATATTGGAATGAAAATTGACACGTGCCTAGATGCAAATGTCTAAACCTTTTTAAAACATCCAATTACCGTATTTTAATTTTCTAAATTATTACAGTGTGTAGGTAATTATAAACAAAAACTAGCAACAGAATATAACAATATACAAGAATTTACCGAACCACACAAAAGCAAGTGTGGGTATCTGTGATGCTAAATTTTAAAAAATTTTGACTTGCACACCAAAAAACAAAGAAGAAAAGTTAACAAAAATGTGAAATTAAACTGTTCTCATCCCTGGCAACGGCGCCAAAATTTGATCGGGAAAAAACTATACACGAATTAAAAGTGCGTACTTTGGCTTCCTCGATACATCCGTTATAACATGGAGGCTAAACAGGTCGATTCCACAAGGACGAAAAGCGATAGAAGCTTTATCGGTCTATTCACATGTGCGTTAATGATTCTTCTATCTTTTAAAGAATGAAAAGAAAAGATAACAAAGAATGAAAGAAAAGGATACAGTGAAAACAAAGAAGTGAAAAACATAAAAATAAATGTAATTGTGATTTTTATAATTATTTTTAAAATGGAAGAAAACTCATGGCTACTAACAACTAATGACTCCACTTAATGCTAACCTCTTAGTGATAATTGCCTCACATGTATATTGGCCATCACGAGCCCTTGATTCAAGAGCTTTTCAAAGCATGACCTATGATATCACTTTCACATCCAAACTCAACAAACAAAAGCAAGCTACACTTAATGAAAGTACACCTAGAGGGGGGTGAATAGGTGCAAGGCTAATCTAATGACAAATAATGCAGAATTAAAATAAATTGTAATACACTTAGTGTAACAAAAGAGTGTAGCCGAATTTCTGGTGAAGGGCTCTGGACTATCTCCTCTAAATTCCTCAAAATAAGAGTTGAGGTGCTATGTAAAACTCTCTTGGTTTAACACAAGTATGGCACACAATCAAACCCAAGCATGTAAATAATATGAACAATATGATGCAATGCATAATGAGAGAGAGGGTTTAGAGATAATGGATCAAACACAAACACCAAGATATGTTTTGAGTTTGAGCCATTGCTCTACGCCCCCGCCTTCACACAGAAAGATTTTCACTATAGCGTCCACACAGGACTTCCCACATAGGAAACCTTCACTGAGGATTTGGGTAATACAAACTGGGAGTATACAACTCCTCCCTCCAATAATACAACCTTTATACAAGAGGCAAGGCATAACACAAATCACCTCTACACTTAGAGGGATGGGCACTTAGCCAAACAAGATCAACCTCTCACTAGAGGGATAAGGCACTAAGCCACAACTCCACAACAATCACCTCTACACCTAGAGGGATGCTAACACAATAAATCACAACCTCCACAATCACCTCTCACTAAAGGGATAATAACACAATCACCTCTCACTAGAGGGATTTCACAAAGTAAGTAGGGTTTACAACTCTTGGTAGTATCAACAACCACAAACTAATTTTCCTACAAAATAGATCCTAATAGATAGGATAGATAGATAGCTCAAGTGTGAGAAAAATAAAGAGTTTGAAAATCAAAATCACAAAGAAAAACTCTTGGGAAAAACTCTAGATTGAAATATAAATGAAGATCAAAAGAACTCCCAAAAGACTTCTTCTTTTCTTGATTTTTCCAACCCCTTTAAAAAACAAATAAAAATAAAATCTTAAAACCCAAAACTCTTTTAAAACTTGCTGTTAAAACACTTAAGAAGATAGAAATTTTTGCTCTTGAAATTGTTGTATAAAACAGCCCAAAGGAATGGGTATATATAGCCCAAAACCAAATCTGCCCGTTGAAAGCAGCAAAGGGAAATTTTGCCCTTCTGGTCGACCGCCTGGTCGACCGGCCAACGGTTACTTTTCTGACCGTTGTGCCTACGGTCAACCGCCCGATCGACCGGCCTTAGCCAACGGTCGACTGCGCGGTCGACCGGCCCCACCCGAGAGTGGGGTGCTCTCAGTCGGTCGACCGCGCGATCGACTGGCCAAGTGGGCAGGCCTTTGTGCACGTCTCGTGCACATCAGTCGACCATGCCGGTCGACCGACCACTGGTCCGGTCGACCAGGCGGTCGACCGCCAGTGTGTGTGGACTGGGATTTGTAGGGTAGAAAAACTTGTCTTTTTAATTTGAAATAAATCCCATAAAATAAATATAAATTCACAAAAAATAAGTTCTTTTATTATCTTTGAAATACAAATATGTGTGACTAAAATTCAACACATATTATAAACTATTTGAATCATTTTTGTGATATGAAAATTTGCCTTAAGCCAAAATCGGTATTTTTCCAAACTTAGATTTTGAAATGGAAAACCGTTTTCTCCAAAACTCATGTAAATGCAAAAACATAATATTGAAACAACTTTGAAGTGTATTGTATATGGATAGAATCTAATATACATTTAAAGATTTATATCTATTTTTTGACATGAAATCCAATATTTGTTAAACCAAAAATCTAAAACCAAATAAACTTTAAACTTGTGTGTGAATGTGAACTTGAGCGTATAAACACTATCTAATCTTTACAATGATCTAAACATATTAAACTAAACACAATGCCAAAGTCTTCTTGTAGAACTCTGTCTCCAAGAGACTCGATCCAAACACGATCCAACGAGTTTGACTCCAACCGAGCACTAGATGCGATCTTGACGCGTGAGCTCTTGAATCAACATGTGAAAGCTCCAAAGAACCTTTGTTGAAGCTAATCACCTACTAATATCTTGATCAAATATCTGAAACTAAATATCACAAGATTATTAGTAAACTATAAATACATGAGTTAATCATCATCAAAACTAGAGTGAAGGGCCTCTGGGCCAACAATCTCCCCCTTTTTGATAATGACAAAACTCATGGAGTTATATATGCATAAATTAAAGTTAAGCCTCATAGAAGCTCCCCCTTAACTTATGCATAGCAATAAACATAAAGATATGCAATGAATGCTCAACATAAACATGCATAAGTGAAGAATACTTCTCCTCTTTTGGATAAACAAAAACATATATGCTCGATACTAATTATAAAAATAAACATGCATATATGATATCAATTGTAATTAATCATGTATTAAAAACTCAAAATCATTATCCTAATTTCTCTCTCCCTTTTTGTCAATCATCAATAAAGGGGTGAAAACAAATCAAACAATAAAGATATATATGCGATATATATTCATGAAGAGGAGAGACGTTAAGTTACCTCCCCCTGCATACATGCATTTATATGAAAAGAGATGACTAAACCCTAACCACATAAAGCATAATATGCAATGTATAAAAGAAAATGTGAAGCTCCTACTACACATGTGTACTACATATCAAGAAAAGATCAATCACTTCAAATAACATACACTCAACATGAATCTATATATAGAGAAGATGTGAGCTTCCCTTGCATATAAGCAATACAAATCAAAATATTATGATTCCAATTGAAAAATATATAAATTTAGGATGAAGTTATACATCGAAACATCATAATTCCAATTTATGATACCAATTGAAAATAAACAAAACATTTTGAAGATACCAATTGAAAGTAAACAAAAATTTTAAGATACTAAAAGATACCAATGCGAAAATATCTTGATACCAATTTAAAAAAATCTTGTAAAGTTTGATACCAATAGAAAATGACACATTGTATGTTTTTGATACCAATTGAAAGATATATATATATATAGGAAATCTTGATACCAATTGATAGTGGCAATCAATTTCAAAGTAACTTGATACAAAAAAAATGTCTTGTAAATTTTTGATACCAATTGAAAGTAAAAACCAAATTGATTTAGGTAAGCATAACTCATATCAATATAGATACCAATGTAAAATGAAACATGATACCAATATTGAAAATGTTAGCATATACCAAAACAAAGTACTTTTCATTATAAAGAATGGAAATAAGATATCAATTGGAAATGAAAACTATTGAAAGATACCAATTTGAAAGATAAAACATGAATTTTCTCTCCCTTTATGAAATACTAATAAAAATTATGCATAGCTTGTATAAAATACCAATTGAAGAATAATTGACAGAGTAAATCAAGCTTAGCATAAATATAATTTGTGCTTTAAGAGATAAAGATATAGTAAGCACAATCAAATCACATATATATGTATGAAAATGTAAATACCAATCGAAATTGATACTATTTGAAGTTTAAAGCATACATATATAGAAAACAAAATATGAGCATACAAAATAAATATCAATTGTGATACCAATTGAAACACAATGAGGATCAAGTGTATAACTCATAATACCTCCCTTTCATGCACATGTTTAAATAGATTTTCAATTAGGTACACAAGGCATGGTCACTTATCCGTCCGCCCTTGGATGGAAGGGGTTTTCAAATATAAGTTTGAAAATAATTTTAGCATAATTGAATAACACTTCCAAAATGAAGAAATACACAACTAGTTTTATGATAATCTTGAAAACTAATATGAAATCTATCAAGAAAGGAATAAACATGAATATTTTTCACAAAAAACATGTAAGTCATACGATCATCGACATTCAAGATCTATAAAGCACATATATGAGACTCATGAAAACACAAATCATGAGTAGACAAGAGTAATGTGAGTGTAAGAATCATGTAATCACAAAATCATGGGAATAGGCAATTTAGCTCAATATAAAATTTCTTAATAAACATGAAAATCATTAAGATTTAATTTTCAAAAAATAATACTAACTCCAAGGTATATGTATGTTTTGTCTAAATCTAAAGGTATACATACACATCCCTAAACACAAATGAGTTCATAATAAAAATTTACACGAAAAGCAAATGACTCATGGGTATACATGTATATCTAAAATTTTAAACAAAATTAACATATACATGAAGCTAAATACATTTTCATGAAAAACATATACAAAATGGGGAATACAAGTCAAAATGCACGAATCATCAAAACTAGGCTATACTAGTACATCTAATGGGTACAAATGAGTAATTTAGCACAAACATATAATAATCAATTTGTGGCTCACTAGATGTATAAGTATATACACAAGTTTTAATGAAAAATTTCATCTTAAACATGTAATCAAAATATGAAGCATAAAATAAAATATAAACCAATATGATCATTAGGTTAAATGCACATGTCTTAGAACAAGGATATACACAATAATTAAACTAAAATGAGAACATAAAAGTAATAGTCCATATAAATATGGGTGTATCTCAAATACTAATCATATATGTCACAAGTCTAATTATCATGACATTTAATATAATAATCATAAAACACCAAAACATGCTAAACATCAACAATATGAAAGCATGAAAATATAAATGAGAGTAAGCGATAGTTACCAAAACCAAGAGGGCACATCTCTATATCTCTAAACCATGATGGTCCTCCCACCAAACTCCCCTCGAAAGTGATACATCCAAAATTATCACCGTTTAGCTCGGAACGCATTCACCTCAAGGCATCAATGCATCTCATGTCACGTGAGAGCCCACACCTATATGAAATAAAATAGGAGCGGCGTTGGTACCCATACTCTATTGAGTCCACGGGAGTTAGCACCTTTCCTAACCCAAACAAATTTGTTTGCAAATTTATATTATGTATCCTATCATAACAAAACTTTGCAAGGTGGCCCTTACGTCCACAATGTGTACAAGTGTACACATGAGCATACATTGTGGCATGAGTATAAGCATGAGAAGCATGTGTATGTCATGTATGGTGTACATGCATATATGAAACTTGTTTCTTTCGAAACATGGATTCCAACCGTGTGTGGTTCATAGCACATTGGCTCAAAGTGGAGCCCAAATAATCAACACTCTTCTTTAACATACATATATCATTTTCAATAATAGTAAAAGAGGTGGAGCATGCTATGGTATACTAGATGACGAAGCTACACTAGCATGACAAACATGAGTATCTAAATCATTTTTCAAAGAAATATTTTCATTAGAAATTAAATCCAATTCCTTTAAAATAGAAATAATTTTATTTTTCAAAGAATCATTTTCTTTTAAAACAAAAATAAGTTTTGAAGATAGAACTTTATTTTTCTTCAAAACTTCATTACAATCATTTTTACTTTTTAAGATTTTGTTTTCATTTAGAGCAAGATCAAGTTGGAATTTCAATGAGTCCCTTTCATTTGAAATCTCATCCTTCTGTTGCAAAGCACTATCAAGTTTCGAAAACAAATCCTTATTTTTCTCTTTTAATGCAAAACTTTTCTTTTTAAGAGTTGGTATTTTTTTAATAGTTTTTCAAAAACAATAAATAGTTCTTCATTTAGTGCATCGGCGTTAATATGATCATCATAGGAAGAGCTAGCACTATCATCTAGTTGAGTTTCCGAATGTACCTCAAGGGAGTCATTTCCTTGGATCATGTAGCAATGTTGTTTGGATTCTCCTCCACTAGATTCCTTTTCCATAATGTTTGGCGTTTGAACCTTTAGAGAGATCAAGGTGTTCCACACTGCAAATGCGGAATCACAATGAGAAACTATAGACAAATATTTTGTAGTTAATGTGCTTCTAAGTGCCATTAGGGCTTGTGCATTGGCCTCTATATGCTTGCTATTACCAAGACAATATTTCTTGGTAGCGGCAAGGAAAACATGCAAGCCTAGGGTTTTTAGGTACATACTCATCCTATGCTGTCACATATCGATGCTAGAAACATCAAACATAGGAGGTGCAATGTAATCCATGAGTGTGTATAAACAAATAAGTGTGCAAATGTAAATAATAGATTAGCAACCAAGATCTTACTCTTAGGTGGTTAAACCTAATATCAGGAGCGTAGGCTCTGATACCAATTGAAAGTATACCTAGAGGGGAGGTAAATGGTGTAAGGATAGTCTAATGACAAATAATGTGGAATTAAAACAAATTGCAACATATTTAGTGCAACCAAAGAGTGTAGCTAAATTTCCGGTGAAGGGCTCTGAACTATCTCCTCTAAATTCCTCTGAATAAGAGTTGAGGTGCTATGTAAAGCTCTATTAGTTTAACATAAGTATGGCACACAATCAAACCCAAGCATATATATGATATGAACAATATAATGCAATGCACAATGAGAGAAAGTATTTAGAGATAGTGGATTAAACGCAAACATTAAAATATGTTTCGAGGTTCTAGCCACTGCTCTACGTCTCCGCCTTCACACAGAAGGATTTTCACTATAGCATCCACACAGGACTTCCCACACTGGGAACCTCCACTGAGGATTTGGGTAATACAAACTGGGAGTACATAACTCTCTCCAATAACACAACCTCTACACAAGAGACAAGGCACAACACAAGTCACCTCTACACTTAGATGGATGGGCACTTAACCAAATAAGATCAACCTCTCACTAGAGGGATAAGACACTAAGCCACAACTCCACAACAGTCACCTCTACACCAAGAGGGATACTAACACAACAAACCATAACCTCCAGAATAACTCTCACTAGAGGGCTAACAACACAATCACCTCTCAATAGAGGGATATCACAAAGTAAGGAGGGTTTACAACTCTTGGTGGTATTAACAATCACAAACCAATTTTCTCACAAAATAGATCCTAATGGATAAGATAGATAGTAGCTCAAGTGTGAGAAAAACAAAGAGTTTGAAAATCAATATCACAAAGAAAAACTCTTGGGAAAACTCTAGATTGAGATATAAATAAAGATCAAAACAACTCCCAAAAGACTTCTCCTTTTCTTGATTTTTCCAACCCCTTTAAAAAATTAAATAAAGATAAAATCTTTAAGCCCAAAACTCTTTTAAAACTTGCTGTTAAAATACTTAAGAAGATGAGAATTTTTGCTCTTGAAATTGTTGTATAAAACAGCTGAAAGGAATGGGTATATATAGCCTAAAACCAAATCTGCCCATTGGCAGCAGCAAAGGGGAATTTTGCCCTTCCGGTCGACCACTCGGTCAACCGGCCAACGGTCACTTTTCTCACCGTTGTGCCTATGGTCGACCGCCCAGTCGACCGGCCTTAACCAACGGTCGACTGCCCAATCGACCGGCCCCCACCCGAGAGTGGGGTGCTCTCAGTCGGTCGATCGCGAGGTCAACCGGCCAAGAAGGTAGGCCTTTGTGCACATCCCGTGCACATCGGTCGACCGAGCCGGTTGACTGACCACTGGTCCGGTCGACCGGCGGGTTGACCGTCAGTTCGTCTGGACTGGGATTATAGGATAGAAAAACTTGTCTTTCTAATTTGAAATAAATCCCATAAAATACACATAAATTTCGCAAAAATAAGTTATTTTATTATCTTTGAAATACAAATATGTATGACTAAAATTCAACACATATTACAAACTATTTGAACCATTTTTGCGATATAAAAATTTGCCTTAAACCAAAATCGGTATTTTTTCAAACTTCAATTTTTGAAATGGAAAATCGTTTTCTCCAAAACTCATGTAAATACAAAAACATGGTATTGAAACAACTTTGAAGCATATTGTATATGGATAGAATCTAATATACATATAAAGTTTTATTTCTATATTTTTGACATGAAATCCAATATTTGTTAAACTGAAAAATCAAAACCAAATAAACTTTAAACTTGTGTGTGTATGTGAACTTGAGCGTATCAATACTATCTAATCTTTACAATGATCTAAACATACTAAACTAAAAACAATACCGAAGTCTTCTTGTAGAGCTCCATCTCCAAGCGACTTAATCCAAACACGATCCAACGAGTTTGACTCCAACCAAGTACTAGATGCGATCTTGACGCGTGAGCTCTTGAATCAACATGTGAAAGCTCCAAAACACCTTTGTTGAAGCTAACACCTACTAATATCTTGATCAAATATCTGAAACTAAATATCACAAGATTATTAGTAAACTATAACTGCATGAGTTAATCATCATCAAAACTAAAGTGAAGGGCCTCTGGGCCAACACTTAAACCATCAAAACTAACTAGAGCAAGCATGAAATAAAATAATTGTAACTTGTTAGATAGTTAGATGTTAGAGTGTTAGAATCCATCATCATGAGCCATCAATGGCTCTTGCAAGAGCAAGGCCAAGTAGAGGCTAAATTCATGTGGATTATCGAGTAAGGAGTTAGTAAGTTAGTGGTTAGTAGTTAGTTGCATGAGAAAAATTAGCTAAATATGTAAAAAGTTGAGAAGAAATAAATAGAGATAAAGGATGAAGCTTTCATATAGTGTCATTCCTTCATTACAAGAACTTTTTCTTTTATCCTATGATCCCTCTCTTTCCTATTACATGATTTACAAAAATGAAAAATACAAAAGAAGAAGAAGAACAACTAAAGTACACAAATAGGAGAAAACTACCCTAAAAACTCTCCTCTCTAAAAATCTGGTCAACTTGGGGTATTTATACGCAATGGGGGGAACCAGGGAGGTATCACGGGCCCACGAGTCGAAACTCGACACATGGCCCCACCAAAAGGCCATGAAAATGAGGCAAAAATCGCCTTTTCGAGACCCTTCTGGGGCCGCGTGCCGTGCCAGTGGGTGCAGACTGTTGGCTTGTCCCTTTGCTGGTTTTTGCGGTTGGTTTCTAATTTTTTACAACTTGTTTTGGCAGATCTAGTTCCAAAACCAATGACTATATTTGTAAGCTTTAAATCACCAAATAAATGAAATTTTTGGGCTTCTTCTTCATTCCACACCATAGACTTAGGAACATACAAGAGAGGTATTAATAATAGAATTTAATATTAAATAAATGTGAAGATGTGGTATAAAATATGCAATTTTGGAGACTAATTAATGAATGAGGGGAGAATGATGTAGGAGAGCAGGGCAACAAAAGCCACATAATTTGCATTAGTCGACTAATCATCAAGCTTAGTCGACTTACCCTCTCAGTAGTCGACTAATCCAATCTCAGTATCGACTAATTTGGTTCAATAGAGAGTTAATAATTTTTGGGTTTGTTCCTTAAGTCGACTAATGAAAGCCATCAGTCAACTAACTCTGTTACCGACCTTAATATCAGAAAATCTGTTTCTATTTAAGAGTTTATTTTCAGGTCAAATTGGATTCCAAATTATTTTGTTTTAGTTTCCTAATTATATTAGACTACTACTTTTAAAGCCTATTTAATGTCCATTGTATTTTTATTTTGAACATAATATTTTGATAAATTCAATTGAGTTTTTCCTTTTAAAATTGCTCATGGATTCGAGTTGTTATCTTTTACTTGTGGATTCGAGTTGTTTGCTCGTGGATTTTAGATTATCCTATCGGAAGTTTCCTTTCAGGGTTTGTTGGTGCTAGAAAGAGATCTAGTCAGCATTGTTTGTTTCATTGTCTGCGTTAAGTGGTATCAAAACTTGGCAATGTTTCGATGATAGTAGGAGACGACGATGGATTGCAAGTCTTTTCCACAAGAATGGGTACTGCTGAATAGAGGGTCGACGCTATCCATTCAACCTTAGGTCTTTTGGTCCAAGAGATCAAGAAGTTAACTCTCAAGATTAATGACCGAAGTCTAGCCGATGGTACATACCAAAGCGAACATGATCATCAATCCAATCAACTTTCACCACAACAACCTATGCCACACAACCACCACCACATCATCCACCACCAAGGTATGTGGATCTATAAACAATGGCAATATAAATGCTAAAACAAAGATGAATAGCATTTAATAAAAATACTTGCAAGAAAAGAAAAATGCACAGGAAAAATCTCAGAAAAATGCAAACGCAAACATGAGAGCTTTTTATCCTGATTCGATCTTCGTGACCTACGTCTAGTCCTCAAGCAACCCGCTTAAGATTTTTCTTATCCTGATTTTAATACACCCCAAATCAACTCCTTATACACCACTTGACAAAACACCCTTTGTCAAATTTGTACAACTCTTCTCCATATCAAGATGACAACTTTCTTGTACAACTCTTCTCTAACCAAGAAGACACTCTAATACAACTCTTCTTTTTGAATGATTATAATGTATCCTATAAGCCTTGAAACTTGTATGTGATCGTGAACAAGGTATCCTATAGGAGGACTCGAATTCTTCACAAAAAGAATAGAAATTGTGTGAAGAAATGAAAGTGAAACTAGTTTTCTAGAAAATAGAATTTTTAACAGAGTTTTGAACAGAAAACCAATGATTTGAATTCGTGAAAATTCATCCTAGGACATCATCCTTATTTATAAGTGAAATCAATAGTTGATTGAGGTTTTACCTGCACACAAATACAGAATTTCAGTTTTAGAATAAAGAGTGCAAGTACTCAATACTACCGCAATAGCAAGTGGCTATGCGGGTCGTGATCCGCAAGGAGGGACTAGCGATAGAAGCTTTTTTAGTAAGTTTTCTTTTAAGATACAAAGGATGGTTAAAATTCTTCTTTTAGTTCTTGTAATGAAAAAGAAAAAAATTAGGTTAAAGTGAGTTAGGAAGAAGATGGTAGATTAAAAAGATGGAAAATTTGAAATGATATGTACAAAGAAATGGAAAAGGAATGATAAAAGAAGTGGTAGATTGTGGTGTTCTAAACTAAAGAATTAAAAGAAAAGAAAGAAATTAAAAGTTACTTACCCTTTTTGTGCTCATTATACCTTGAATTCATAGCTACGACTTACCTTGTCTTTGAAGGCGATTAAGCATGGCGTGTAGGATCTTCCCATTCCCGATCTACACTAAGAATAAAAGGGCAAGCTATACTAGCAAGTGAATGGTTGTTCATCACCATAGGCCATCAAGGGCACTTGCAATGGCGAAGCAGTCTCGAGGCTAATAGATTCACTTGGATTGCAACACATCAGAGGAGAGTAAACGAAAACAAGAGTAAAGAATAAAAAAGTAACTTTGATTCAATTCAAACAATAATGGAAGAAGAGATCACTTACCCGGTGTCACCTGAAGTACAAGCTTGCTCTCATTCCTCCATAAAAGTATCATCTCCTCTCAGTTACAAAAAGAAAATAAAAATTACATGAAAGAAAATAAAAACCTAAGTTACAAACTACAAATTAGCCTAAGTTCTACTCTCTGCTTGGTTCTTCCAAGTACGCTCTGAAAATCCCTGTATTTATAGGCAAAACCCACGTAGGTGAGTGTATAATGATAAGGGGAGCAAACACTCCCCCTAACTCCCTAACAAAGCCGCGAATCCGTGGCAAATACCACGTTTTCGCGGCTTTGCTGTGGCCAGGTGGCCACAGCCGAGGGTTGGAGCATCCAGATTTCGGGATATGACTTTATCTTCTGCTGGATTTTCAGTTTTATCTCTGGAATTGTGACGAAACGGCCTTTGATCCTTGGCTTCAACCATTGATTTGTAGGGATTTGTTCTAATTGATTTTCAACCAATCTGAACTGACCTGATCTGTCCAGATTTACTGAGTTCGAATTAATTCTGATTTAAATCAGAATTTGATGGGCTTTTGGGCTCATTTCTCTTCACTCTCCTTTAGGAATGGGCCTGCATATAAATTAAACAATAATTAGGAAAAAGTAGAGTTTATTTTATAATAAGTATGAGAATATGTTAATGAATGTGCAATATTAGTGACCGATCACACCCCCATACCGATCTTTTGCTCGTCCTCGAGCAAAACAACTAAACAAAAAATTATTAGACTACTTTTGCAGGTCACACGATTGCACTTTTCAATGGATTACACCCACAAAATCCGTAAAGAAAGAGAAAAATGTTAGTATTTTGAAAACATATTTTGAAAGAAAAATATTTGAAATATTATTGTAAGTTTTAAGTAATCTATAAGTCATAGGAAAATTGATTTTTTCATTCCTAAACTTAGTCTCTATTCAAAAATTTGTTATCAATCAAAGTAAGGGGTCAAATTGTACTTCTCATCTAGCCTATTACTTTACCCTAAGTCATATGCAGCTTGTGACCGTGAAAATTTTGACTAAGGGTTCTTTAACTCTAACTCTTATGCCTTATATATATATTTTGGTGGTATTATTCCTTAGTTCTATTAGGCTTTCTAATCTGCCCATGTAACGAGCCTTTAATCGATGACTCCCAAACCAAACGGTCTTAGGGCACCGGGTGAGAAAATACCCCAAGAACTTAAGGACTCGAGCAAACAAGTCTACAAAACTAAGGATTTTATTATATGAATCACTTTTAGGCGTGAATACTTATGCTTTATTAGGCACAAATACCCAGCTTAATCAGAGAATTTTTTTTATATATATATTTTTCTCAAACTTATCTAATCTTCTTTCGCATAAATAGCTTACTTAGGCTAAAGCACCTAGCTAATCAATAATTAGATTTGTTCATCTTTCATAGATATATTTTTTTCTCTTTTTTTTTCTTTTTTTTTCAATAAGGCATAAGAATCTTTGTTTTTGAACCCTAAGTGTGTAAGTGTATGAAGTGTACATATTTCATTAAGGTTAAGATCAAGACTAAATTACTTTGACAAATTATCTTCCTAACCCTAAAAATCAAACAAATAATCTTATTTTGACCAAGTTTAAGAAATCCTAATTTTAATTTTCCTATTCCTTAAAATTGACTTAATTTCTTACAAAAAAATGTCAAAATATTGTTTCTATTTTCAAAAAGTTTTTAAAATTAAGGAAAATGTTAAATTTTTTTATTTTAATAAAAAGAAAAACCTAAGTTATGTTAGAACCCTCCCCCACACTTATCTCATGCATTGTCCTCAATGTATGAATTAATGCATAGATGCATGAAAAAGAAGACAGGGAAGGAAAATACTACCTTAAGGTGGTGGTCCGGTGGTTGTCTGATTGGTCCACGAAATATGGTTTAATCGACTTTGCATGGAGCTCGGAGGAACCTACCAGAAATCTCTCTAATATAACCTACTAAAATGATGTATACTTGAAGGATTTTTATTAAAAAATTAACCCCAACTAATTTCCAAATTCCATAATTAATTTCGGGGTCAATTTGTCAACCACCTTGTCCCAAAGTGGAGTTTGAAAAGATGGAATGATTGACTTGGACTTTAGAAGCATGGGAACTAATACCAACTCAGAAAAATGACTTAAGTTAAGTAAAGGTTCAGGAGTCGAGATTGGTTCAAGAAGTGGGCCCAAATCAAGAAGTTGAAACTCAAGTCTACATTCATTTTCCCACAATGGAATGTGACTTAATATTGGTGATTCAAGTTCAAGAATGACAGATGTGGGAATCAAAACTGACTCTAAAATATTACTCAAGTCGGGTAACAAAACAGGAGTCAATATTGATTCGGGAATTTAAACTGAATCACAAAATTGAGAATCTAGGTCACATTTTTTATTGAGTTCAATTTCATAAAATGAGAACTTGCCAATTTGTCAATGGGACTTTCAAAAGTATGAAATTGGTCAAGTTCAATATGATGATCATCAAATATTGGTAATTCAATTTCATTATGAATTGGCACAGGATCCAATGTTGACTCGGGAAAAAGATTGAAATCAGGTGAAGACACCGGAGTCATAATTGAATCAGGAAGTAGAATTGATTCAATATGTTGAGGTTCATTATCATAATCATTCTCAAGTTCAATTTCAGGAAAGGGATAATTTGCCAAACTGTCAATGTCACTTTCTAAATTTAGAGTTTGGGCAAGTTCAAATGATTGTGCTGAAATGGAACCTTGTTTTTGAAAATAACATGACTCTTTGGCTCTAACATAATGGTTAGCAACATCAGAACTGGCCAAACGGTGAGAACGTAGAGTTTGGACCATCATATCTATGTCATGATTACGTTTTGAGCCTGAGTCATTGCTTCAAGCATCTTTTCATAGTTGATTGGTTCATCATATTGTTGCAATTGGTCTTGAAAAGATGAAGTGTTGTTTTAGAATTGGTGGTGAAATTGTGAGTCCATCAGATTTTGTGATTGTTGTTTGGACTCACGCATACTCATTTTCAAAATTGATGATTTTCTATTTTGGACTGGTGGAACTGAATATGAATCTTGAAAATATTGTGGTATAAGGAGGACAAGTTGGTTGAAAATTGGACTCAGGGGAGGTGAATCCCCATTGACTCTATGAAGAGTTGAAATTATTCTAGAAATTATGGTCATAAGATTGGGGGCATGGGTTATATTGATTCAGATAAGACCAATCCGGCACACTAGGTTGGTTAAAGTTATGATATGCCGGATTGGTAATATCCGAAAAAGCGATGTAATATGATTACCATTAAATTGAAAAATTATTGTTATGAGCCATATCACACAATAAAACACAAACATATAAGCAAACAAAGAAAAAAAATTCTAAACTAAGTTAGGGTAGACTTTTGACCTAGACGACTCCTAACTGGTTAGACTGTCCATGGAAGGTATAATGTAGACTTTGACCACAAGCTAATCAGTCAGGTCAGGGAAAGATTGGTGGGAGGTATCCGCGCAAAAGTGACGGGCCTAATTAAGCTAAACTACCAGCCTTCGGGTTTCGCCCCTCAATCCCTTTCCTTAAATACTGATTTGGCAGGAGTTAAATTCTAACACACTCCCCCTTAGGATAATCTCCTAATTGAGTCCAAGATGTCCCGAGGGCCAACGTCTACTCATTTTTAGTTAGGCTTGGGTTAGTGAGCGAGGAGATTGTTTGTGGGCTAAGGGAGGGTAATGACTTCCCCACCTTATCTTATTTATAGGACAAGCCCTTAAGATTGATTGTGTAAAGTGTGCAGGATAACGAAAAGTAACATTTAACAAGCAAATAATCACTCAAGAATGTTTCCTAAACTATATGCCATGCAAACGTACCTTTTACTCTAGCACTCTTCAACAATAATGTAAAATGTAAACGAATTAGACACGTGTCTAAATACAAAGTCTAAACCATTTTTGCATTTAACAAACATCATTTTACTATTGAGGTTAGAAAGAAAGTATAGTGAGACAAACAAGAAAATTAATAGGTACAGATATTAAACTTTGCAATTCAGCTAACCTGTAGAAAATAAAGGTTAGTAGTTCACTCAGATTGCCACAGGAATGTAGCAAATCTGAGGGTTTCTTTACTCTGCTTTCTTGAGCAGAGTTCAAGGCCACTTATATGTCCACTGCAGCAAAAGTTCCTTGTTGTTAAATCTGTACACAAAAAACTAAGAAGAAGGTTAACCAAAAATGTAAACTTTAATGAGAATTACTTATCGTCCCTCCCCGACAATGGTGCCAAAATTTGATTAAGGTTTTACTTGCACACAAATACAGAATTTTAGTTTTAGAATAAAAAGTATAAGTACTCAATACTACTGCAATAGCAAGTTACTATGAGGGTCGTGATTCACAAGGAGGGACTAGCGATGGAAGCTTTTTTAGTAAGTTTTCTTTTAAGATACAAAGGGTGATTAAAATTCTTCTTTTAGTTCTTATAAAGAAAAAGAGAAAAATTAGGTTAAAGTGAGTTAGGAAGAAGATGATAGATTAAGAAGATGGAAAAACTAGAAATGATATGTACAAAGAAATGGAAAAGGAATGATAAAAGAAGTGGTAGATTGTGGTGTTCTAAACTAAAGAATTAAAAGAAAAGAAAGAAATTAAAAGTTACTTACCCCTTTTGTGCTCATATAACTTGGATTCGTAGCTACGACTTACCTTATCTTTGAAGGCGATCAAGCATAGCGTGTAGGATCTTCCCCATTCCCGATCTACACTAAGAATAAAAGGGCAAGCTATATTAGCAAGAGAATGGTTGTTCATCACCGTAGGCCATCAAGGGCACTTGCAATGGCGAAGCAGTCTCGAGGCTAACAGATTTACTTGGATTGCAACACATTAGAGGAGAGTAAATGAAAACAAGAGTAAAGAAGAAAAAAGTAACTTTAATTCAATTCAAATAATAATGGAAGAAGAGATCACTTACACCGGTGTCACATGTAGTACAAGCTTGCTCTCATTCCTCCTTGAAAGTTATCATCTCCTCTCAGTTACATAAAGAAAATAAAAATTACATGAAAGAAAATAAAAACCTAAGTTACAAACTACAAATTAGCCTAAGTTCTACTCTCTTCTTGGTCCTTCCAAGTACGCTCTGAAAATCCCTGTATTTATAGGCAAAAACTCACGTAGGAGAGCGTATGAATATAGGGGGAGCAAACGCTCCCCCTAACTCCCTAACAAAGCCACGGATTCGCGGCAAATGTCACGTTTCTGTGGCTTTGCTGTGGCTAGGTGGCCACAGCCGAGGGGTAGAGCGTTTAGTTTTCAAGATATGACTTTATCTTCAGCTGGATTTTCAGTTTCTCTCCGGAATTATGACGAAACGGCCTTTGATCCTTGGCTTCAATCGATTGATTTGTAGGGATTTGTTCTAACTGGTTTTCAACCGATCTGAACTGACCTGATCTACCATGATTTACTGAGTTTGACTTAATTCTGATTTAAATCTGAATTTGATGGGCTTTTGGGCTCATTTCTCTTCACTTTCTTTTAGGAATCGGCCTGCAATAAATTAAACAATATTAGAAAAAAGCAGAGTTTATTTTATAATAAGTATTAGAATATGTTAATGAATGTGCAATATTAGCGACCAATCAATGGTTAGTTAGGGAAGTCATCAACTCAAATTTGAAAATCAGAATGATAGATAAAACACCAAAAAATTAATAACTGAATAACAGTCTGTAGTTAGTCGACTAGGATATGAGAGTTAGTCGACTAATATAAGAAATTTTGCCCGGGTTAGTTGACTAGCCTAAGAATCAAGTTGACTATAGAAGGCTGCCACAGAATGATAAGTCTCTGGAACTAAAATTAGTCGTCCAGCCGAATGGTTAGTCGACTAATGTTGGTTACAATCAACAAACAGAGAGCTGATATTTTTCTGTGAAGATACTTAGTCGACTATAGAAGATGGCAAGTCGACTATAGGATATGTTAGTCGACTAGACAACGGTATAAGTCGACTATCTATCTATTTTGTGTGTGATCAAGGCTTTTAACATTATATTAAAAATACACAAAAATAGCAAATATTCTTAAATAATCTTTGGAAATTAGAACTCGGCACTAGATTTTGAGATAGAGCTCCAATAAATCTGCATCACAATTGTTATCTTCAAAATCTAAGTTCCAACATTCTCCTCCTTTTTGATGATGACAAGCTGTGTGTACAAAAACTCCCCTACGGAGATAAACTCCCTATAGAGAACAAGTTATAACAAATATAGATAACAAGTGTTCTCCCCCTTCAAAAAATATATCATAACATACAGATATAATATATTATATTATGCATTATATGTTTGAAATAATTGTCTATCTTCAAGAGCTCACTTTGTTTATAAGGTACCTAAAAAACAAAACATTTTGAATGGTACCCATCATGAAAGTTCAAAATATTATCCTTTTGGAACCCAAATTCAATTAGAATTTGGTTTTCATTTGTTAGTATAAACATAATCACAAGAATTATATACGTGATGTATCTATGATGTAATATAAACATTTTTATCCACAATACTTACATGTTTAAGAATCCATATATATTTTTTCCTAATTCTTTTTTAAATAGTATCAATATTTCTTTTCACAAAAGAATATTATGGATTATGATTCTTTTCATAAACATGTGTAGATTTTTTAACATTACTTTTTGAAAAACTAAGACCAACATGTATAGATTTTTCAAACTTTATCTTTTGAAAATTCAAGACCAAAATAATTATTTGACATCTTTTGATAAGACAATAAATAATTTAAATTTTCTTTTCCCTTATTAAATTTTGTCACATTTTTCAAAATTTTTTCATATTTAATTTTGAAACTTGACATTTATTTATCTAAAATAGAAATTCTAGAATTTAAAGAAACAGTTTCTCTTTTAAGCAAAGCATTATATTTTAAGAAATTTTCATTATCTATTATTTAAAGATAAAATAACTTTTTCAAAGTCATCCTTTTGAGAATTTAATGAAGATATTTTAGAAATATAAAGTGAATTTTCTTTGTTAAGTCTTTAATTTTCCTTTGTTAGAACTTTATTTTTAATCTTTTCATTCTTGAGATCATCATATAAGTCATTAAATGTATCCAATAATTCAGTATATTCTTGTACCTCATCTTCTTATGTCATAAAACAGACATTGACAGTTTCAGTGGCTTCTTCTTCGTCTGAGGAAGATGAATCACTATTCTTCCAAGTTGCCTAATAATATTTCTTCTTTTTGTCAAACTTTTTGAACTTGAAGTTTTCTTTGTATTTTAGCAATGGGCAATCCTTCTTTATATGACCTGTTTTATTACAATTAAAACAAGTAGTATTAAACTTATCTTGTTTTAAGAACTTTCTGAATTTTCTTGAGAGCAATGTCATCTCCTCTTCATCATCATCTGAATTGTCCATATCTGAGAATGTATGGAAGGTAAGTACTTTCTTCTTGGATTGAGGTTGTTGTTAATCATTTTTCCTATCTTCAAGTTAAACTTCATATGCCATTAAATTACTAATAAGATCTTCTAATGACATTGTTGAAAAATTATTTGCTTCTTCTATTGCAGTAGTTTTCTTCTCCCAATCTGATGTGAGTGCACGAAGAATCTTTCTAACTTTTTCAACTTAAGTGTATTCCTTTCCAAGGGGTACTAAGAAATTTGTAATCATTTCTGAAATAGTTTCATTCTCCTTCATTTTGAAGAGTTCAAAGCTGAGAACAAAAACAAAAATTTAAATTCTTTAACTTTATTTGTACCTTCATATGTTACCTATAAAATCTGCTATATTTAATTTGCAGATCTGGCCATTGACACATGATTGAATTATTTTTTGTTCAAGGCACAGAAAAGCGCATTCATTGCTTTGGCATCAAGATTTGCAGACTTCTTTTGTTTTTCACTCCACGTATTATAATTGGTGATCGTCTTGGTTTATGGTGCTTATTGAAAAGTCACCTAGAGGGGGGGTGAATAGGTGACGATGCTAATCTAGTGAACTTAATGCGGAATTTAAAAAACTAATTGCAAGTACTATAATGATGCACACACAAGCAAGTACAAGATATAACAATTTGTACAAAGTAAAGAGAGAGAGCAAGAGTCAATGGATCAAGCGCAAACAAAGAGATATGTTCCGAGGTTCGAGCACCCAGCTCTACATCCCCGCCTTCGACACACGAAGGATTTTCAATCCACTAGCTTGTCCACAAAGGACTCCCACAAAGGGAACCTCCACCGAAGATTTGGGGCAATCACAATACAAGGAGTACCCAACTCCTCTCCTTACAAACACAACCTCCTCTTGAGGCAAACTCCAAGCCAACTACAACCTCCTCCTTGAGGCAAACACAACCCAATACAAAGATCACCTCACAAACTTGAGGGAAACAACCCAATAGCCAAACTTCCTCAACACAATGAGGGAAAGGCACAAAGCCAAGCTAAAGATAGGGTTTACAACTTAGTGGTTTCAAACAACAACCACAAACAATCTCTTTTTCCCACACAAAATCCTATAAAAAAGATAGTAGATTTTAGCTCAAGTGTGGAGAAAACCAAGGGATTTGAAACCAGCAACTCAAAGAAAATCTTTGGGAAATAAATGAAACCAAGATAGAGAAGTTCAATTCAAAAGCTTTTCCCAAAACCCTTTTCTTTGATTTTTCAAACCCTAAAGAAAACACCAAAAAGATTGTTCAATTCAAGTCCAAAAACTTCTTTTGAATGCAGCAAAAACACCAGAGAGTATGGAAAAATTCGCACAAAAAATCTTAGAGAAAAACTCTTGCAAATGGGGTATTTATAGGCTAATCCAGAAAATAGCCGTTGGCTGTAATTTTTGCCAGAAATACCCTGACGGTCGACCGCCCGGTCGACCGCCCAACGGTCAATTTTTGACCCGTTGGCGCTAGCAGTCGACCGCCCGGTCGACCCAAACAAACAGAGAGCAAACCTGCTCTCAGTCGGTCGACCGGCCCGGTCGACCGGCTATAGGTGTAGCCAGCGTGCACGTTTCTGTGCACGTCGGTCGACCCGTACGGTCGACCGTCTACAGGTGCGGTCGACCGTACCGGTCGACCGGTCAGCCTGGCAGACACCAAAACAGGTCAGAAATCTGGGGAAATAAATATCCAATAAATTCTTATAAACTACTAAAAATCCCCAAAAATAGTTTTGTCAAATTGCATTAATATATAAACATGTGATAAAAGTTTTGACTCAAATATCAAGCAATTAAAACTATTTTTATGTCTAATCATTTTTACCAAAAACCAAAAACTGTATTTTCTAAAACTTGAATTTTGAATAGAAAATATGTTTTGTCCAAAACACTTCCAGATACAAAAACATGATAATTAAACACTTTGAAGCATGATGCATATGGATAGAAATCCAATATACATGAAACAAATATATATCATAGTTTTTGTCATTAATTCCAAAATATGTTTTGTCAAAAATACCAAAACATATAACACATGAATAAAGGAGTCAAAACTAAGTTTGTCTAGGAAATTAAAGCATGCATGTATATAGAACAAATCATATATACATTAAACCATGTAAACTTGTTTTGATCTATCTATTCATGAAAACCAAGATCGGTTAAACCTAAAACCGAAAAACCAAAAACCAATATTCAAAACATGAAACGTGTGTGTTGTGAACTTGAGCATTATCATACTAATCTAATCTTTACAATTAGGATCTAAACCCAAAACTAAACTATGGTACCGATGTCTTCTTGTAGAGCGCAATCTCCAAGCCGACTCGATCCAAAACTCTTTGATCCACCGAGCAAGTGCTATATATGATCTTTGACGCTTGGGCTCTTGAATCAACATGTGGGTAGCTTCCAAATCATCTTGTTGAAGCTAATCACCTACTAATAACTTGATTAAAGATCTGAAACTAAAATCACAAGATTATTAGTACACATAACTACATGAGTTAATCATCATCAAAACTAGAGTGGAAGGCCTTTGGGCCAACAATCTCCCCCTTTTTGATGATGACAAAACTCATGAAGTTATATATGCATGGATTAAAGTAAAGCTTCAAAAAAAAAGCTCCCCCTTAACTCATGCATAACAGTAAAACATATAAGATATGCAATGAATGTTCTTAACCACATATAAACATGTTCTGGATACCAATTAAAATAAAACATAAACAATGAAACATGCTCTTGATACCAATAAAACAATAATATTGAAACCAACATATTATTACTAATGAAAAACAACTAAAACATATGCATAAATCAAGTATGCATATAAACTACAAATTCTTCTCCCCCTTTTTGTCAATCATCAACAAAGGGGTAAAAACAAACATAATGAAAATAAATACTTCTCCCCCTAAATCTTCAAACAAAGAAGCAATAAATTATTTAAAGGGGTAAAACCAAAGTCAATATGATATCAATTGAAAATAACAAACTTTGAGAAATGCCAAATCTTATTTGAAATACAACAGGGCATTGAAACAAAATAACATTTTATATCAAAATGAAAACAAGTAATGTAAACTTGATACCAATAGATAATAAAAAAATTGATACCAAATTTAAGGAAACAAATAGCATCTTGATACCAAAAGAAGATATTTTTCATTATAAGCATATGATACCAATTACTTTTAATATCATAAAGTTAGGGAGTGGGAAACAAAAACAATGGTAAACCAAATACCAATTGAAATATAAAATATGAGTTTTCTCCCCCTTTATGAAATACCAAAAGAAAATATGCATAGGCTTGAAATAAGATACCAATTGAAAATTAAATCAATTGAAACATGATATTCATTAAAAATTCAAGCTTAGCAATCTTAAAATTATGATAAAGCTTGTATATGGATACCAATTGAAAAACTCAAGCTTAACATAACCAAAATTTGGGCTTCAAGATATAGGGATATAATAAGCACAAATAAATCATCTATATATGTATGTAAGAAATAGATACCAATAGAAATTGATACTATATGAAGTGTAAGCATACATACATAAAACAACACATATATGAGTATACAAAAGGATGTCAAGATTGATACCAATTGAAAGAATTCAATGATACCAATTGAAACAAGAGTAAGATCAAGTGTATGACTCATATCAACTATACCTCCCAATCATGGTTCAAGATTTAAATGATTTTTATTTTAAAGTATACATGAACATGATCTCCCATCCAACCGCCCATAGAAGGTAGGGGCTTTCAAAAATAGATTTGGAATAATAGTTTGTTTGAAAAACTCTACCAAATTGAAGAATACAAACTAGTTATATGAAAATTTGAAAACTAGCATGTAATCCTTCAAGTGAGGAATAACAAAAAAAATGTTTTTCATGAAAACACATGTAAATCACATGATCACCAACACTCAAAATCTATATGGCACCAATAGTACTCATGAAAATCAAATCATGAGAAAACATCAAAATAAGATGAGTGTACAAGTGTTGTGAGAAACATATCATCATGAAAATGGACAATCAAGCTCAATTGAAATTCCTTTAAAATATGAACACTTGAAAAACTAAATCTTCATTACTAAAGGAAATTTCCTCAATGATACGAAAATCATCATAACAAATTAAACTCCAAGGTATATGTATATTTTGACAAAACAAAAGTATACATACATATCCCTAAACACAATTGAGTCCAAAATATAGATTTGCATGAAAAGCAAATGACTCAAGGGGCATACATGTATATCTTAAGATTTGGCAAAATAGACATATACATGAAGTGAAAACACTTAATCATAGGAAAACACATCAAAAATAGGAATACATGTTTGAATGCATGAATCATCAAAACTAGACTATACTAGAACATCTAATGGGTACAAATAGGCATCCAAGCACAAGCATATATAAAGGTTTATTTGTGGCCCATTCTATGTACAAGTATAAATCCTAGTTTTAATGAAAACTAACATCTAAGCATATATCCAAATCATTAAGCATAAAACGAGTCATAAATCAACAATATTCTAAAAATGATCATTATGTAAATTCACATGCTATAAGAATCATAATATCAAAACAATTGTGAAAACACAAATTATGGATACATCTAAACAATGGAGATATCAAATTGCAATACATGCACACTATTCAAAACATGAATTATTAAAATGAAAGTCATACAATCATGAACATCAAATGATCATTATGCATATGCATGTGCACTAGATCTAGAGCATACATGTTAGTTTAAATAAGGTGAGACACTAAGTATAGATCCATATGAAGCATGGGTGCTCAAGTAGCTAAACATGTATAACACTATTCTAAAGAGCATGGCATAAGCATAATGAATAATAAACCATGGCATGCTATAAATAGATGAACATGAAAAGCATGCAAAATAAAAATGGGAGTTAGAGAATGATACCAAAACCGATGAAGGTGCATCTCTAATTCACCAAACCACGGTGGTCCTCCCACCAAATCTCCTTGAGAGTGAAGCATCCAAATGGTTCTCCTTTTAGCTTAGAATGCATCCACCTCAAGGCACCAACATTCTCACGTTATGTGAGAGCCTCCACCTACATCAAACATGAAAGAGGTGGATCTTGGTACCCATTTTCTTGTGGGTCCACGGGGGTTAGTACGACACCTTACCGCTTTGATGTCCTGGCTCAGTTGGCCAACATTCCGGCACGCATTACCTTGTATGAACTTCTTAGACTATCAAAGTCGACCAGGGAAGCTCTGCAAGAAGCTCTGGCAAATGCTGAGGTCTTCATGACCCAGGTGCCGAAGGAGGAAGATGTAGAGGATTGCCTCCACACCTCCAAGAATGCCCCCTGCATCACCTTCACGGCAGATGATATGCAGGTGAAAGGGAAGCATGATCGACCCCTGTACTTCACAGGGTATATTGGATCGTCCGAGGTGAACCGCATCCAGGTAGACCCAGGGTCCGCGTTGAGCATCATGCCTCGCCGGGTCATGCAACATCTCGGCATTCCTACCCATCGTTTGAGCCCCACCCAGACGACTATCTATGGGTTCAATGCCAACCAGACCCGTCCGATGGGGAAGATCAAGCTCAGGTGTCAGATTGGAAGCCTCAAGTCGGAAGTGACATACTACATCATCGACGCCGACACTTCCTACAATCTATTGCTAGGACGACCGTGGATTCACCGCAACTCCATCGTTCCCTCCACTCTCCACCAAGTCATGAAGTACATTGACGGGAGTGGAAATGTGCAGACGTTGATCGCCAAAAGGCATCAGTTCAAAGGGGTCGAGAATTATTTCACCGACTCTTTGCTGTACCAAGATCCGGTGGAGACGGATGAAGCCCCACAACAAGAGGAGCCAAACTCTGGTAATGAGGCTGACACTGAGCCTGAGAAAGAAGAGTGCCTGTGGGAGTTAGAACCACTTGTAACGGGCACTAATAAGCCCTATGTCAATAATACCACCGATGATGTAGGCGGTTGGTATATTAATGAAGATTTAGATTTTGCGTATTTTTCTGTGTGTGCTTCTGATTCAATACCGTCAGATACTAGCACTGATATAGATGACGATCTCTGGTCGGCAATGGGTGCCTTAACATCATTGCATGTACCAGTGAAATCGTCCTTCGAGACATACCAAGACAATGGTAACGCGCAAGAATCTATATTTATGGTTCCAGCAAGACGGAAAGGCCAAAAACCAATTCTTTTTGGGCGAATTTCGTCTGAACCAACGCCCCGCGAAGAATCGAAAGGCGAGGAAGAATCCCCTCAGTTCGATCATTACGAACCAAAAGCGCTCAAATAATGAGATGCATGGGGTACGACCTGACCAACAAACCCGGGTTGAACTTCGGCAAAGGGAGGAGGACGTTGCTTCAATCCTTTGTGCCGAAAGGGAAGGCCCCCGATTATTATCATCGGACGCGCCGGGGGTTGGGCTATGTATCAACTCCAGTCTCATCAGCCTCCGATTCTCAAGAATCGTCGAGCAACGATTACTCTTCGGACACATCATCTTGGGAGTCAGATGTCAGTGTCGGCAACATCTTCAAGGAACTTTCAGTGAACATGGTTTCGACAAACCACCTGGAAGACGGAAATGAAGAAATGATCCAATCTGATACAGATCCTTGGATCAAACATTTAAATGCTCTTTGGGATACCCGCTTTGAACAGCGCGAGCCACCCACAGAAGACAAGGTTGTTCAGATCAACCTAGGAGATGAGGCTAACCCTAAGCCCATCTTCATAAGTGACGACCTGTCACCTTCAGAGAAGAAAGATCTAATATCTCTTGTACAAGAGTATATAGACGTCTTCGCCTGGAATTATGAGGACATGCCAGGACTTGATCCTCAAGAGGCCATGCATCGCCTCAACATCAATTCGGACGTAAAGCCTATCAAACAACAGCAGCGACGGTTTCGCCCAGAAATAATGGAGGCAATTCAATCAGAAGTCAGAAAACTTATTGATTCTGGCTTCATCAGGAAGAACAACATCCCGACTGGGTAGCCAACATTGTCCCAGTTGCCAAGAAGAACGGGAAGATCCGGATCTGCATCGACTTCCGTGATCTAAACGAGGCCTGTCCCAAAGACGAATTCCCATTGCCAATCACAGATGTCATGATTGATAATACTTGTGGATTCTAACGAATGTCCTTCATGGATGGATTCTCAGGATACAATCAAATCAAAATGTATCCTGACGATGAAAAGCACACCTCCTTCAGGACACCATTGGGGGTTTATTGCTATACCGTCATGCCCTTCGGACTGAAAAATGCAGGGACAACATACCAAAGGGCCATGAACGCCATTTTCCATCAGCAAATACGCAAAACGGTGGAATGTTATGTTGATGACATCGCGGTAAAAAGTCGCACTAAAGGTGATCACATAGCGGACCTGAAGGTGGTCTTCGACATCATGCGGGCTCCTCAATTGAAGATGAATCCCACAAAGTCCTTCCTGGGGGTGGCCAGTGGCAAATTCTTAGGATTTGTTGTAACATCCACCGGAATTCACTTGGACCCGAAAAAGGTTCGCTCTATCCAGGAGATGCAACCTCCGAGAAATCTCAAGGAACTCAGGGGATTGCAAGGACGATTGGCATACATCCGTAGGTTCATCTCAAACCTCTCCGGAAGATGCCAACCCTTCACTAAGCTAATGAAGAAGGGTGTCTCGTTCATTTGGGACGACGCTTGCCAACAAGCGTTCGAAGAAATTAAACAATACCTCACCCAACCACCAGTCCTTGCAGCTCCGGTATCCGAAAAGCCTTTCCTGGTATACGTCCGATCGATGGATCATTCTTTGGGAGCTCTACTAGCTCAGAATGACGATCAAGGACGTGAGCAAGCAATCTACTATCTGAGTAGAACAATGATCGGAGCCGAACATCGGTATAACCCGATCGAGAAGGAATGTTTGGCACTGGTGTTCGCTATCCAGAAAATGCGACACTATCTGGTAGGCCAAACTATAAACGTCATATCAAAAGTCAACCCCTTGAGCTTACTTATGACTAAACCTTCATCGCTAAATGGCCGACTGGCAAAATGGGCCATATTGCTCTCCCAATATGAGATGCGCTTTTTACCACAAAAGGCCATTAAGGGACAAGCAGTCGCGGATTTTCTAGCTGAGCACCCAGATCCGAGGGCAGCCAAAGTCTACGAGGATCTCCCAGATGAAGTTGCTTAAGTCTGCCTGACTCAAACGTCGTTCGAAAGTCTAGTATGGCAACTTTTCTTCGACGGTGCATCAAGAACAAGCCCGAAGGGACACGTAGTATCAGGGGTAGGAGTAGTACTCGTATCCCCACAAAATTATGTGATTCCCCGAGCTGTCTCATTAACTGAGCCTTGTTCCAATAATGTGGCGGAGTACAACGCTCTTTTGATTGGGATGCAATTCGCCGATGAGATTGGCGTTAAAAATCTCGAGGCATATGGCGACTCCAAGCTCATCGTCAGCCAAGTTCGCGGGGAGTACGAAGTCAGACATGAAGACTTAGTACCGTATTACAACGCGACTATCCGCATGGCCGAGGGTTTTACAAGCTTCTACATCGACCATATACCGCGCAGGCAAAATGCGCACGCAGATGCACTCGCATCCCTGGCTGCCTCCTTAGCTCTTCCAGCTGGAGCAATGGAGAAGATATTCGTCTACAGCCACGACCTGTATTGCCCGAGAAATGCTCTCGAGGACTATCGGAGTCAACGGGAGGTCGTCACCGCGAAGAAGCACTTGAAGCATCAACCAGTCAAGAGCTTAGAGACTGGCGATTCCCCTACGTTGATTTCGTCTTATACGGCATTCTTCCTGAAGACACCAGAGAGGCGGCTGCCATTAGAAGGAAAGCCCCCAAATTCTATTATAATGCGATTACGCGAACATTGTATCGTCGATCGCATGACGGGATCTTGCTCCGGTGCCTCTCACCAAAGGAGGCTCAAGAGGTATTGAAAGAAGCTCACGACGGCATGTGTGGAGCCCATCAACCTGGCCCAAAACTGGCACATCGACTCCAAAGATTGGGTTACTACTGGCCCAAGATGATTGCCGATGCCGTCACTTATGCCAAGAGATGTCACGCCTGCCAAGTGCACGACGATTTCATCCATCAAGCACCAGGGTACCTCCACTCTACGGCCTCTACCTGGCCATTTGAAATGTGGGGCATGGACGTGGTTGGTCCCATCAGCCCACCATCATCAAAAGGACATCGGTTTATTTTGGCAATAACCGATTACTTCTCTAAGTGGGCTGAGGCCATTCCCTTGAAGGAAGTCAAGTCATCGAACGTGATCAAGTTCGTGAAACACCATGTTATTTACCGTTTCGGTGTACCTCGGCGAATTGTCCATGACAATGGGCCTCAGTTCATTAGCCAGGCTTTCCAGAGATTCTGCGCCAAGTTCAGAATCCAGAGTATGTCCTCAACGGCATACTATCCTGCCGCTAATGGCCTCGCAGAAGCTTTCAACAAGACTATTGGCAAGCTTCTCAAAAAGTTCGTCTCAAAAAGTCAACGAGACTGGGACGACAAGTTGGGTGAATGCTTATGGGCTTACCGCACAACTGTGCGAACCCCAACTAAAGCTACGCCATTTTCTTTGGTCTATGGGTGTGAAGCCGTGCTCCCACTAGAAATCCAAATTCCATCTCTACGCGTCGCCTTGACAGCAGAGATGACAACAGAGGAGAAGCATCGATAGCGACTCCAGGAACTGGAGGCCTTAGATGATAAACGTCTACAGGCCCAACAGCAAATCGAGCTCTACCAAGCTCGAATTACCAGAGCCTTCAACAAGAAAGTTAAAGTGCGAACTTTCAAGAAAGGCGATCTTGTCTTAGCCGTCAGAAGACCCATGGTAATGACGCACAAGACAAAAGGAAAATTCCAACCCAAATGGGAAGGACCATTTGTAGTAGAGTCAGTCTACTCAAATGGGTCATATCGCCTCATAACCTCGAATGGCGATACACTCATGATGCCGATCAATGGCAGGTTCCTGAAGAAATACTATCCTTAGATGGTATTCTCCCGCTGATCAAGTTAAAAGTACACCTCTGATCAAAGTAAGAAGAATTTCTTCATTATAACATCCGACGCCCCCGACGGCTAAGGATAGAAGAAAATGTTGGCTTCTAAGCCCAACATAAGTCTTCGACAACTCATCATGCTGAGGGGAATAGCATGGCTAGCCCAACTCAAACGGTAGTTGGTAAAGGCACCTCAAATCCGTTGACAGCTGAGGGTTTGCTAAAAATCCTAAGTGGACTTGGCTCCATTCCTTCCTCCAAAATCCCTTACCAATTCTCATCCACAGAATGGTAGGTCTACAAAATACAACCATTACTAAGTTAACACTATACCTCTGGTAATGGAAACTTTTCAATATTCCTTGTCGAGTACAAATTTTACTTGTTAACTCTACACGGAGTATCAAACTTTCAATTTTGCCAAGTTAACACTATACCTCTGGCACTTCAAATTTTCACTTGTCAATTCTCACCAATAGAATGACAGGTCCTCAAATTGCTCTTATCATGAGTCAATCTTTGTCAAGTTAATATCACACCTCTGACAAATTACTGTTAAAGTTTAACACCACACCTTTAAACAGTAATTAAGTTTCTGTCAGGTTTAATATTACACCTCTGACAGTCACTTTTCTTCAGACTTCCACACCGAAGCTGAAATGGATGATGCTAAGTTAACACCACACCTCTAGCATCCAAGTCATTGCTAAGTTAAACAATACACCTATGGCCATGACTTTCCCTCGGACTTCCTTATGCAAGCCGAGATGACCAATGCTAAGTTCAACATTACACCTCTAGCATTACCCTCACTGTCAAGTTAAACATTACACCTATGACAGTGACACTTCTGAGTTAAGTTAATATCACACCTCTGACTCACATCCTTATCAAGTTAACATTACACTTCTGACAAGACCACTTTCGACCCGTTAAGTTAATATCACACCTCTGACGGTAACAAACTTTCCTAGATTCCCCACGAGTCTAGTCCCACTTGTTATTCTCTTCAACAGAATAACAAGTCTACCTAAAAAATACTGTTAGGTTAATACTACACCATCAACAGTGTTTCCATCAAATCCCCAGTTGAGCTCAATCAAGTTAATCCCAAACACTTGATAAAAGTTCACCCTCCCTGGGGGTACCAATTCTACTTGTCACTTTCTCTTATAAAGTGGCAGGTCCATCAAAAATTTCATCTCTGTCAAGTTAATATTACACCTCTGACAGTGTCGTGAGAGTTCCTGAAATAGGATCTTTCTCCACAAAGTTTGACTTATTAAAATTACCATCATAATTTTGACAAAGTCAAAGACTCTTTGCTTCTATGCGTCTAACTGAAGACAAAAAGTTCAAGACAATGAAAGAGGCAAAAAGAGAAGTGTCACTTTTATTTATTTCCAGGCATATGAAAGTGATACAAAAACGCTCTCTTATACAATAAGATTGAGTGTTACAGTCAAAACGCTCTCTTACAATAAGATGGAGTGTTACAATTAAGGAGTACAAAGAAGTCCCTCTCTCTCTCAGAGGTTGCACTCACTCCTTGAAGCCGCATCTGATTCCAAGTACAGGATGGTGCATGATGTAAACATCGAAAGAGCCCTAGCTGACTAAGCTAAGAGCAATGGTGTTCTTGAGGTCCGGTGGCAGCAGAAAGTCCGGCAACCTTCGTTCATGAGCATCCCTTTCCCCAGCAGGCCATCCAGCAGACATGGAGAGTCCTCGATGTCACTTCTGGAATGGGAGAGGAAGAGGATCCTATCTGCCGCCGTGTCCACCGTAACCTCCTCGCCGCCATACTTACCCTGACCATCTCTTGCCAGCAGGCATGATTGGTGCAGTGGATCTGAAGAGACCTTGGCGAGAGTCGAGTCCTCGTCAGGGACATAATATATTCCCTTGTGGACGACGAGGACCATAATATATTCCCTTGTGGACGAACATCGAACAAGTTCGCCGTCCGATATATTCTCCTACGGACTTAGCGAACATGAAGAAGAATGACCAAGCCTACCTGCAAAAAAGCAAACAGGGAATCAGACAATTCAGAGCTTAGTATACTTCAACAGAAGAAAACTAAGTCACAGACGCGGCTATTTTCAGAGGCCGCAGACGCGGGAATGATCCGCGCAGCGAGCCAGAGTCCTGCGACAATAAAAACAGACGCGAGCGAGACTGTGATACACACAGAATGCAAACGCGACTTAACTCCACATCCGCGTCTAAGATACAAGGTGCGCAGAGAATCAGACGGCGAAAACTGCCATCTCTCTGTTGGAGGAACAGGAGTTGCAAGATTCGGGTCTGAAGCCTTCAACCCGAGTTGGAATCCATCCAAGTCAGTGGCCTTAAAACGCGAGCTTCATGAGTAAAGCCGCGGCCAAGTACCAAAGACTTCTGTACTCGCGTCCAAGGAAGTTTAAGTCGGCGGCGCAAATTCCAGAAGGAATGCACCAACCACGACTTCACAAGAAGGTCCAGATGATATCTCTTTAAGGGGTATACTAAAATTCAAACTTGGTTGGATCTAAAATGTCATGGTAAGTGGGCATGGCATACCCGCAGAAGCCTCTGTTAAGAGTTGAACTATCTGCGTTGAGACGCGGACGTAAAAAGTGCTCAAAGAGACGCTTCCTGCCATTGAAATCACTTGACAGTGGTAATCCATTGAAGAGACCAAACAGAGGCATGAAAGCTCTGGGTCATCTTCATCCACAGAGGCACCTTCATCCATGGAGGCAAACCCCTGATAGGGTCCTTGAAAGGAGAAGGCAGAGTCCCTCAGAGTACTTGCTCTCAAACAGAGCACGGTCTAAGCAGCCGCTGTTAAAGAGAGGGGGTGTGTCCTATTTATAGGCAACCCCTGATAACGGTCATTAATGGTTCATTAATTAAAACCGCTGGCCTTAATGACTTCACGACCGTCAAAGCCCAATGGAAGGCTGACGCGTGGAACGTCGCTTCGGGAAGCGTCGCAGGCGCTGATCTCAAACCGTCAGCGCCGGTTTTGCATTAAAGGGCATTAACGCCCAAGTCCAATGAAAATCTGACGCGTGGACAACTGCTTCGGGAAACAACGGATGACCCAGTTTCCCAATCGTCAGCGAAGACTTGACGTTCAATCGTCAGCGAAGACTTGACGGTCAAAGATCTCGTAAAATCTTTAAGTCAGGCTGCATTAAACGCAGATGGGAAAGCCGCGTCCGGCTGCATTAAACGCAGATGGGAAAGCCGCGTCCAAGAATCCGCGTCCCCTTTCTCAAATTGGAAGGCGTTCACCCGCGTTTTAGAGGAACATCCACGTGACTCGAAGTCGCGTCCCTTCAGCAAACGGGGCCCTTTCTAAGGGAAAGCACTTAGTCTATTCTGAGATTAATGGAAAATACACAAGGCTGCATCCCTCGCATCCGCTCAAGTCGCGTCTTCATTGATAGGACAAATTCGCGTTACTCAAAGCCGCGTTTGTCCCCACGGATCAATGCCGCGTCTCATCAAAAAGGACTTAGTTTTATCTGAGTTCTTATGAACTGATGACCGCGTCTCCCTATGGATTGACGCTGCGTCTCATCAAAAGGACTTAGTCAACCTAAGTCCCTATGAACCAATACCGCGTCTCGTCAAAAAGAGCTTAGTCCTGCCTAAGGTCCTATGGGTCGAACGCCGCATTTCATTTAAAGAACTTAGTCTCACCTAAGTTCAGCATTCACAGTCAGTTAATCAAAGATTGTGATCAAAAGGTCGAATTCATCCACAGCAAGGAAGCAAAGGACGTGGAACCAAAAAAAAACTTCAAAGACTTTTATTATATCAAAAATGATAAAAGTTAATACAAAACACTCTTAGTGAACAGAGTGTCCTTTTCTTAAAAAAAAAAGGAAAAAGAAAAGGCTACAAGTCTTGGTCCGCCAAAGAACGGATTTGCTCTCTAAGGCGATGTATCTTATGTTGGCGCGCCTTCTCAACCTCCATAAGAGCTCGGGCCCGCAGATCCGTTTCAGACAAAAATTCCTGTGCTTGCACTCGGAGGGATTCCAGCTCGGACGAACGAACAGAGAGGTCCGCTTCAGCTTGCGCCTTGGCAACCTCTAACTCCGCTAACCTCTTTTCAGAGGTAGCAAGCCTCTGTTCGTTGAAGACGATCATGGCCTCAGCTCTGGCTATAACAGCCCGAGAGTCAAGTATAGCCTGCTTTGCAGCCTGTATGATCGTCTCTGACTCCTCAGACTCAATCGCCAGCCTTTGGTGATCAGCCTGGACACGTTCAAGAAGGCGAGTGTTATCGGCTATCTTTTCCTCCACCTCTTTTCGCTCATGCTCTTGAGCGACAAGGAGGCTATTCAGCGCTTCTTGGGCTTCATGAGATGAAACGGCATCGTCCTCCAGGGATCGAAGCTCCCTCAGGTGCTGTCCCAGCTGATCCACCAGCAGCTGACTTGCCTGAGCTAGCGAAGGGCCTCCTGCCAATTTGATGTTCTCGACCTGGTTCCCGAGAAACATCTGGGCGAACTCAAGGGAGCTACCCCTAGTCAGGACGAAGTCGATGCATGTTCGCATCGAGCTAAGGAACTGCTGCACCGCCTGGCGTGTCAAAAGCTCCATGATATCATCATCCGAAGTGCTCCCCGATCCCCTTGTTGGCGCAAGAGTCGAGCTGACCACGGATACGGCAGGAACAAGAGCAGCCACTGGCGCTTCTGGGGGTACCACCTCTGCAGGAACCGCCACAGCTGACGACAGGGTAGTGAGCTCGGCCTCCTCAAAAACCTCAGCCGAGGCTTGAGCCGTATGGCCTTCTGGAGGGACACTGATCGCCGGACTCTCTACCTGGGCCCCCTCAGTTCTCTCTGCAAATTATCTCAATATTAGCCATAATGGTGAAGAGAGAAACAGTCAAGATATCAAAACTTCCTTACCAAGCTGGAGGTCCAGAAGTGTCGAATCCTTGGGCGAACCCTGCAGAGTAGAAACCTCCCTGGCTTCAGTGGTTGCCTCATCATCCCGCGGAGTGGAAGTCTCCCCGGTTTCAGTCGTTGCCTTCTCTGGAGGCATCGAACCCTGTAGAGTAGAAGCCTCCCTGGCTTCAGTGGTTGCCTCATCATCCCGCGGAGTGGAAGTCTCCCCGGTTTCAGTCGTTGCCTTCTCTGGAGGCATCCCGGCGGCTAGAGTCTCGACTCCCTCCGGTTGGGTCAACTCTTGCACCATCTCCTCGATATGCGAGGAGGTTGCAGCCTCGGTATCCTCAGCCAATCCTACAGCATAAAAGGAGAATGTTAAGGCCTCCTCTTCAAAATGAAAAGGGAGATCAGGTCAGGAGGTGAAAAGAGTACCTTCAGCAGGAGCAACCGCTGGTGGTGACGTCGTCGCCGGCTCACACCCATGTATTTCCTCCTCCGAGATATGTGAGAATTTGCTCGGATCAGGAGGAGCAGGTTCGTCACCATAGTCGATCTCGTCCTCAAAATCGCTTTCCGTATCGGATGAGGAAGACGACAGTTCAACGTGAGTGGCCTCGGTAGCCGGAGCCTTGCCTCTAAGCACCCCAGTGGTAGGACTGGGGTCAACCATCTGAGGACTGGAGACGAAGACAGAAGGAGATCCAGGCTGTTGTGCCTCATCCCTCCTCTGAGCTGAGGAAGACTCAGGCTGAGCTGAGATCCCCGGAATCTCAACATCGCATCCGGTCATTATATCGACCTCGAGCTCCTCAGTCTCGTCAGTGGCGGTGGGCCTGTCCGCAGGCTCCCCTTCCTCTGCAATCCTGAGGCTCCTGCGGTGTAACCTGTGGGCATGGACTAAGGGAGTGTCATCCTTGTCCACCTCTTCCTCCCCTGGCTCCCCAACACCAGAAGGGATGTCCGCAGATAGAGAAACTGCCGCCGTCAAGCCTCTCCGAACCTTCTTTGGGGCAGGCTCAGCAGTGGAAGTAGAGCCTTGACGACGCTTGCCCACCGCCTGTCGAGCCCTGGCTGGTCGCGGCTCCGCCCTAGTTGGTCGAGGCTCCGCACTTGTTGGTCGCGACTCCGCGCTTGTTGCTCGCGGCTCCTCCCTTGACCTTCTCCCGACCTCCCTCAGAGCCTTCAGATACTGCTCAATACCTCGCGAGCGTTTCCCGGACCCCGACTTTGCTTCGAGATTTGCATTGATACACTCAATGCATGAATACTCCGGAACAAAGTATGGTGTCTGGTTGACCTGGAAGTACCAGGTGCAGAAGCTGAAGCTCATACGGCATTTTGGCCCCTCGATAGGCAAGCGGAAAGTTGCTTCCGTCCCTCCGGCCACGCTGTAATACCAAGCCCGAGCACCTTCGAACAAATTCCCGTCGAAGGCGAGTTGGACATTGGGATTGCCAACGTAGAGTTGATCATAGCCGAACTGACGGGCAAAACGACTCGGCATATACGGCTCGATCGTGCATGAAGTCCCTTGTCGGAAGAGCACATACCCGGGCCGGATATTGACCAACCACCAGAAAACTCCCGCGGACAGCTTTGTGTAGTCATCTGGGCCCGCAGAATCAATAAATAGATCCCCGAAAGATGCACCAGGGATCTCGGGGAAGCAGCGGTTCAGCTGGTAGTTCGTAGCATCTGAAATGCATTTCCGGACGTAATATATGTAAGAATTACGCCAGTCCGAACTCTCCAACCGCTGCACGAAAGGGACAAAACCCTCACTCCAGGGCACCGACGTCATCAAGGAGGGACAGTGCATCACATACCAAGCCATCAGGTATGTGTATGGCAACTCGACCCGAGGGTTGGGGCGTTTCACCGTCGGCTTCCCCTCTGCATCAACGATCGGCTTCCCCTGAGAGTCGACAGCCTTTCCCGCCTCACAGAAGCTGTGGGTTAACGCCCGCAACCCGCTCTGAATGCCAGCCACCATGGCCGGGAGAAGGGCTACGGGTCTACCATAGGCCAGGAGCACCGCCGGATACACTACATCGGCGACAATGACTTCGTGTGGCAGCGTGGGCACCACACAACGCTTCAACCACAGCATCAAGAAGCCCGCCAACAGTGCTCGATCGGAGATAGGAATTCGGGCTTGATTATGAAAACTTTCGAAAATCATATCAGGTTCGAAACCGTCCTCGTTCGAAACTGTGGTGTAGAAGCCTTCAGGAGCCTGGGTGATCCTGTCTTCAATTTCCTCGTCGGAGCTGGGAACCAGTCGGGTGACCGGATGGTCTTTCTTGTTGACACCGTTAAACAAGTTGCTGGCCCAAGACAGCTGCTTGACTCCTCCCGACCTCAAAGTGGTTAGCTGGCCGCAAATATGGAAGTGGCATAACACTTCCCAATAAGTCTCGTACATTTGAGGAGACCTTTTCTTCATAAGGTTGAGCTCCTCGGTGGTTGGGATATATTTCTCATAAGGAGAATCCCCTGTTGCCAGCCCCGAGACCTCATGCAACTCGTGCAGGGCAAGGCCCATCTTTCCGACCGGGGTGAAGAATGTCCCCGTCAAAGGATTGTAACGCTCCAGGATCCCGAAGAAGTTCTGAGAACTCGGCTGGATTCCCCACTGCACGGCCCTGACTGCTGAATACAGCCCCACATGCTCCAGCAGATCTCCAAGACTGGCAAGGACGAAGCTCACCATCCTGTACCACCAATACTTCTCAGTGGTATGGACCCACCCGGGCGCACGAAACTCGACCGGATAATCACCCTCTACTTGCATGAACGAGTTGAGGAAAGTAGTGCCGAGTTTTGGTATCTCCCCGACTGGGAGATCAGACTTGCGCGACCCGGAGAACAGGCCGAGAACCGCCCTATCATGACTGTCATGACGGTATACCCTCTAGGAGCCCAAGTCACCGAGGGTAACCTCAGGGACGTAGCGGGAAACGTCCCATTTCATCTTCCGCGGGACGGACATGTGCTGGAGGTAAGACAGCGGGAACATCCTCTCCATGTCTGGAAGAAAGAATCTTCTATCCCCTATCTGACGGAGCCATCTATAATTTCCATCATACATGGAATAGCCGCCATCGCCAATACGATCTCCGAAGAAGAAGGCAGGCTTCTCTAGCTTGACGCGAGCATCCATTTGGAATGCTGCATCAGTCATAAGCGCCCGAAGGGTTGTCCTGTCAACATCAGAAAGCCTTTTCTTGCGCTCCTGCGACCGGTCAGCAGTCACAGGTACAGTCCTTTGCAGCACAAAGGTCAAATTACGGTCGGCACCACCTACATGTCCAAAATAGCGAGTCTTGGCTAGTGGGGCAGTAGGGTGTGGCACTGCAAAAGAAAAAGGCACTTGATCAGACATCTTATCCGAAATAAGAAGAAAAAAATACCAAGTGTCTGCAGTTCAAACGCAGAAGAGATACTGGACGCAGGAATTATCAAGTCCGCGTCCAGACCTGCAAATCCACGCCCAGACGCAGAAGAGATACTGGACGTAGGAATTATCAAATCCGCATCCAGACCTGCAAATCCGCGTCAAGGTGAAAGAAACGCAAGGATCAAATCCGCGGTCTGCAAACCAAGACTTACAAAAATTTCTAATTCTAAGTGCTTGGACTCAGGTGCCAGATTCATCAAAATCGGCAGCTGATGGCACAGAACGCAAGGATCAAATCCGCGTTCTGCAAACCAAGACCGCGTCCGAACCCTTCACAATTAGAAATATTCTAAGTGAAGGATCCGAAGTGCAGAGCCCACTGGCACCAGGACGTCAAACCCGCGCCTTGGTTATCAACTCAAAGACTGCGTCTGAGACCGCGTCTGAGAATCAAACCGGTTCATATCCTGTGTTAATGGTTCTCCTCTAAAAAGATGTCTTTTAGGGTTCCTCAAACTTCCAGTAATGGTGAAGTTTAACCTAAATGGCATTTTACCTCGGAAAACAACGCCCTGCGCAGAGGAAGCGCCCCTTTGGGCCTCGGCGACGGTCGCCTTTGAGGACGATGCGGTTGGCTTGGTCTTGGGTGCCATCGCTAGTAATGGAGATGAACCGTTCAAAAATCCAGTAACGGAGTTGAATAGTTCAAGAGATGAACAGAGAAGAAAAATTCTCTTTCTTAATTCTCTAAGCAAGTGCGTTCGGAGAAGAAGAGATCTCTTTCCAACTGTTGCCTTTTATAGGCGCAAGGATTCGCGAAGATACGCGGCGCGTGGCTCGATTAGTTCTGCAGCGAGTCATCGCTTGACGCGTGGAGCAAATCAATTTCTCTGCAGCGAAGATCGCGCACCGTGGCTCCGCAGCGAGTCATCATTCGACACGTGGAGCGAATCATTTAATGAACCAGGAAGCCCGCGCGCCAAAAGGTGAAAATCCCACCGGTTCCCCAGGCCAACTGGCAGCGCAATCATGGCCCGCGCGCCAAAAGGTGAAATCCCGCCGGTTCCCCAGGCCAACTGGCAGCGCAATCATGGCCCGCGCGCCAAAAGGTGAAATCCCGCCGGTTCCCCAGGCCAACTGGCAGCGCAATCATGACCCGCGCGCCAAAAGATGAAATCCCACCGGTTCCCCTAGGCCAACTGGCAGCGTAATCATGACATGGCACAGATTCGCACCCAACCGACACGCCTCTTCGATGGTCGTGCCCCGTCAGCACCACCATAAATGCACCCAGAAAGTCGCGTTGCGCTCAGAAAATTGCGTCTTTATTTGAGGTGCGTCTTTCCTAAGTCCGCGTCCGTCCAAGCGGGCCTAACATCGCGTCTGCCTTATGGAAGATCAGTCGCGTTGCCATTGCCAAAAGACGCACCCTATGGAAGTCGCGTCTTTAAAGCAGTACCATCTCTGCTTTTCAAAAGGAACCTGCAACAGTACACTGGCACAAGCAGAAGACCAACCACTCGTGGCTTAAAGCACACCCACGACAGACTTAAAAAGCAATCGGGGAGGTTTAGACTGTGTATCTAGACACTCGACACGATCAACTCTGGTGGTTTCAAAGAGTTCAACAGTACACTCATGAAGACCAACTCCAGATAAGATCGAACCCGGAGCATCAACAGTCCAGTCATGAAGGTGAATTCAGCTAGAGTCCAAAGTATTTCGAAATCCGTTCCAGTTAACTGCGGAATATCGAAAACTTTGGAGGGGGTTCTGTAGGCTGTCTAAAAGTCACTAAAAGACAAGCCAATAAAAGCAGAGTCTCAAGTTCAAGGCGCGTTGGCTCGACACCCGCGTCTCAGCAACAAGGCGCGTTGGCTCGACACCCGCGTCTCAGCATCAAGGCGCGTTGGCTCGACACCCGCGTCTCAGCATCAAGGCGCGTCGGCTCGACACCCGCGTCTCAGCAACAAGGCGCGTGGGTCTAAACCCGCGCCTCAGTTGTAACCACCCAGATTACGGGGCCAGTCACCGCACAAGTAGCGGGAAGTGGCCCCTCATTGTGGAGCGTTTTCAGGGGGCACGTTCACTCCCTAAGACCTCTATAAATAGCCTCGTTTGCTATGAGATCGGCAATCGGCAATCAGAGAAGAGAGGGGGGCGGTAAAAAAAAAAGAAAAAAGGATCAGGCATCAAAGAGGAGATCATCAACAAAGAGAGAGAGAAGACTCTTCGTCAAGCTTGCTGCGTACGAGCTGCTCTTCGCCTACCTTCTCTTTGAGAGTTTTGGTAGACAGAGCTGTGTTACTCTTTCTACCACCCAGAGAGAAGATCCCCCGACGGTCCCGATGGTCATCCGGTCAACGGAGAACAAGACTCACTCTCTACCGCCACACGAAGAACCCAGCCTTAAACAAAGGGGGGATTCAAGACTCAACATCCTCCCTCCCTTGTAACTGAAAGGAAAAGTCTGGTTGTAATAGTTTCATTTGATTCAAGGAAATCTTTACACCCATCACTGTCTCTTCTTCTTTCCGGCGCATACAATTGACTCTTGTCCTTTGGATACTCCCGCAACGGATTTAAGAGACTACTTGATAAAAAAGAGCAGTGTCTATCAAATCACTCTCCAATATTATTGTGAACGGCACATCATGGCAGTACTCCCCGAATGCCACTGCAACTCTCATACGAGCAAGTTGTCGGTATTCAAGTGACTGTCAGCTGCCCCAGTTTCTAACTCAGACAAGAGACACAACTCTTGCAAGAAGTCCTTCTCTGACTGATGTGTGCAAATTCGAATGGTAAGTGTACAAATCGTTTTCAAGTAATATAGTAGTGAGTAGAGTATCGTTCCCATGAGGATTGTTGTTTGAAGTATCAACTTAATCTTTCGTAGTTCTATTTGAATAATGGATTTAGTTGGAAAATGTTGTGAATAAACTATTACTACAAAAGTTTGCTTTATGTTGGAAAATGTTGTGAATAGACTATTATTAAAAAGGTTTGCTTTATATAAGAAAAGAACTAGGGTAATGATTTTGGTAATTGTAATCAGATAAAATGTTATGCTTGTTCTAATTCATCCTATTTATATTAACTGATTACACACATTTATTACATTATTCTTTATTAAGTTTTCATATATATCATGTAATAAATCTGCTAAATTTCTTGTCTTAAATGTCTATTTTGCAGAGGATAATCATGGAAAGAAAGAGGATAAAATCAAATAAATATCAGTTAAATTCAGATTTAACTAGATCTATTTGGTTAAAGGATGATGATTCCAAATCTACTTGGTTAAACTCAATTTATGGTGAATCAAGTGGTTAAAGCTAAAGATCAACCGAGGATAACATCCAATACAGAGTCTAAATCTAAAGGGATAAATAGATAGAGAGAAATCAATGGATGAGATGAAGTAATTTTAACTCAGATTCTGACTGGATATATTTTAGTATTTGAATCAATGCTACCGAAACTCATATCTGATGATTCAAGATAATCCAGAAAGAAGCCCTAAAGGGCTACAACTCTTAAGTGGATCAGTATTTCTAATTCTATCATTGGATAAGTTATATTTAGCAATCAATACGCTAACAAGTTGCAGAACAGAACTGAATATCCACATCAAATCAAGTTTGCAGATAAGGGGAGAATTCAAATTCAAAAATAGTCAGCTCCCCTTATCTTTAGATTCATTTCCTTATTTATTTCTATCCTATAAATACTCCACACATCGAGGAAGGGGAGCGATCAAGCAGAGATAGATTTTAGGCCAGTTTTTCATTCTTTTTAGTGTAGGTTTTTATTTTCTCTTTATGTAATTTTTTATTTCTTTATAAGTATAGGTTAGACTGAGATTTATGTAAGTAAGAGAATGACTTATATTGAGAGTGACACCGATGTAACCTCCTCCTTTCTTTCATAATTTCTACAAGCAATCAAAGGTAAATCTTCATGCTTTTCTTGTTTATAAGTTCTTCCTCTATGTCTACTTTTCCTCTTTTGGTTTTAATGAATGTCCAAGTGAACCTAAAAGCAACAATATATCTATGTTTGTGTGAATGCTACCGATATTTCATGATGATGTTCTCCTTCTCAAGATTCCGTATCATTTCATTCTTATTCGTCTTGATGATGTAATGCGAATAGGGACTGAGCTTGATCTTATGGGTTATGCATTGATCGCCTCCGAAGTAAGGTAAAACATGCAAGGTTCCAGGTAAGTCATCAATCAGAGGAGGTAAATATTTCTTTTAGCTTTTTTTTCTTTTCTTTTAATTCTTTAGTTTAGATCACCAACACCATCAACACCCAACTTTTTATCACTCTTTTTAGTTTCTTTATAAATATCCATTTTCTATTTTCTTCACCTTCTCAATCTACCACTTTCTTTTTAACTCAACTTTAACTTATTTTTCCTTTTCTTTTAAAGAACTAAAAGAAGATCTTTAACTAATGAATGTAACTTAAAAAAGAACTTGCTAAAAAAGCTTCCATCGCTAGTCTCTCCCTATGGATCATGACCCACATAGCCACTTGCTATTGCAGTAGTATTGAGTACTTGCACTCTTAATTCTAAGTTCTGAAATTCTGTATTTTTGCGTGCAGGTAAAACCTCAATCACTAACAATCGAAATTCTCTATCCTAATTAGTATTTTTTTTGAATAATACCAATTTTATCTTCTAAATCTAGAATCTATAATCTCACGATCTAGTAAATTGCTAGTTAGAAGATGCATTAAGTATGATGGATATTCCAACCTGACTGCACAACTCTTACGTCTTAACGTCTCAAGTTATGGTTGTTAATCCTAGAAGAATTTGCTAAGTTATCTCCTCTCAGACTCTAACCTAAATTTCTGATCAATTTTGCGCACCAATTGTAATAATAAAGCACAAGATTTAATAACTTAGCATATAAAAGATTTAAACTTTACAAAACATATAAAAGAATTTGAACAAAACATAGTTTATTATCCTCAATACAATCATTATATCATGCCACTAACATGAAAAATTAGTTCATAACTAAGAAAATAAAACAAATCATAATATTGAAATAGACCATAGAATATTATCAAATAAAAGAAAAGTAAAAGAAAGGTAAGAGAGCACCAGACAAAGATGAAGCATTGACGAATTTACTGTTGAAAATATTCTGATAATTAATGGCTAACAGCAGAAATTTAATTGATTTTCGTTCAAATAAAAGAGATAATAAAAAGTTGTCTTTTACAAAAGGCTTGGCAGCGTTTATATAGAACAGAGAGCAGTAAAATACTAGTCGAACACAAAAATCTAGGTTTCCAAAAATTACACGAATTTTTGAAAAATTCTATCCATAAGTACCTCCATAGTTCGGCTAGCTGGCCAAAAATTTGGCTGTCTAACCGAATTTTTTGCTGTACTGGCGCTTTATTTTTTGACTCGCGTTGACCTCTGAGTTGGCATTCCCATTGACTCGTCCATGGCTGCTTGGCCGAAATATACAGCTAGGTAGTCGAATTTCTTGGTCCATTTTAGTCTCAGCTTTTTGTGAAATTTCTGATTTTGTGTGAAGGCTATGCTGAGATGTTGCAACTGTACTTCAGATCTCTGGTCTACAACTCTTTTGTTCATTTGATGTCGCCAATTTGTCAATTTTTGCTCTTTTTATTGTAATTTGCTCTTGACCTAAAATTTACAAAATAACACTAACAAAATACCCATATAATATTAAATATGGCAAATAATAGGCATTTAATGTGATATAAAACATGTATATAAATCACACACATCACAGACATAGAGTACCCTGAGGAACCTCAAATATGGTGGATCCATGCACTACAACGAGCAAGTCCAAGGGTGCTCTGGTGAGTCTGACGGTGAACCTTCTTCTGGTTTGAAAGAAATACTGAGCGAATCAGAAGAAGTGTACCGGCACACTCACATCTAGACTGGTACAATTGCCCCAGTGAACAACAGTATTCTAGCCAGGGGTATTGAAGTGAACGAGGCACACCCCGCCATTACGAAATCCCAGGTCTCTAACTCTTCTACAGAGAAAGAAACCTTCGCATACATGGCGGGTACTCCAGAAGAAGTTCCCAAGAGATTTGAAGAGCATGCCCATGTACAGAGGGAACAGTTTGATATGATTTGAGCTTAGGAAGAATCTATCAACACCCTTAAGCAGATGCTAGCACAGCTGCTTAAGAAGAAGAAAAATGGTCCAAAGATCAAAAGGAAAAAGAAGGAGGGACAAAGATCTTATTCTGAGGATACTGAGAGTGAAAAGCAATCAAACCTTAAGTCCCCCAAAACTTCATCTGAAGAGAAGGATAGCACAGAAAGCGAATCTTGTCACTCTAGAAGGATAAGCATTCTAGAGAAATGCCTTGAAACCCTTACAGGCCGAGGTGACCTTCAAGATGTGGGGGTAGTCTGACCCTACCCAGCGGAATAGGACTCAACTCCCTATCCTCTGAGGTTTAAGGCACTGATCCTACATACTTCCAATGGTAAAGGGTCACCGAACTATCACACATACTACTTTAAATCCCAAACCGGAAATGTAGTATCGAATAATGCATCACGGCTCATTTATTCATGGCACTCTCAAGGGAATTGCCTTTGAATGGTATATAAAGCTGCCCGTAAGCTTTATCAAAACTTGGGCCAACTTGGAAAAGCTATTTCTGGCTCGCTTCTTCAAAGACAATACGTAGGTAGCAATGCCGACTCTCCTAACAATACCAGCCAGAGTGGTTCCCATCCTAAAAGTGGAATTAAGGGTGATTAATATTGATCCCTACAACAAAAAGAAGAAAGGCCTAGTAAGTCCCTACTTCTCGCAGAGAGATAATGTGGGTTCACCCTGACATTCTTGAAATCCAACAATGGACAATTGTTACACACAGAAAATTTAAAGTCAAAGCCAAAGCATCCTCTAGCACTATGGTGGATATCTCTACGAACTGAGAAAGATGTTGCTTCCCTCACCGGTTCTAGAGAAGAAGAGTTTGCCTTGGCTGCTGATACAGGTGCTCCTTCCATGTCGAAGACCCAATCTAGCAAGCAGTAATTAAAACAGTAAGGTCAGCTAGTGGCAAGCTCTCCCCAATCAGTAAAGGTGACAGACGAGGAGTCTACAAAGCAGCCTGTGGACAAAAAGAAGGAGCTTCAATGTGCTAAGCCCTTCAAAAAGATAATGCGAGACCATTAACTCCCTTTCGCTTTAATGTTTTATCTCAGCTGGCCAACATCCCTGCTCGGATCACTCTATATGATCTTCTGAGACTTTTCAAATCCTCAAGGAAAGCTCTAAGAGAAGCATTGGTAGATTCTGAGATTTTTCTAGCCCAGATTCTTGTTATCCCAGAGGAGGAAGATGATGGGCATTGTCATCAGGGCTCCTAACGTCCCCATGCATCATATTCTCTCTGAAGGATATGAAAATAAAATAAGAAACATGATAGACCCTTATGTTATGCAGGGTACATTGAATCATCTGAAGTGAGCCACATTCAGACTGATCTAGGATCTGTGTTGAGCATTATGCCCTGCCGGGTGTCACGCAGCTCATGGGGATTCTCACCCATCAATTGAGTGATACACAAACTGCCATTTATGGCTTCAATGCTAATGGTACGCACATGATGGACAAGATCAAACTCAGATGCCAGATCAAAGATCCAAAATCTGAAGTGACGTGATATGTCATTGATGCTGACACGTCTTACAATCTGCAGTTGCGACGACCATGGATCCACCCAACTCCATCATCCCATCTATCCTTCATCAAGTGATGAAATATGCTAATGAACAGGGAAGAGTGAAAATATTGATCGTTGAAAAGTATCCGTTCAAAGGGGTAGAGAATTACTTAACTGACTCCCTCCTCTACCAAGATTCTTTTGAGACTGATGAGAATCTCTAGCGAGAAGAACCAGACTCTGGCAATAAAACAGACACGAAACCAATACCAAGGTTGAAGACGAGTGGTTCATCAAGAAAAACTTAGATTTGGTTTACTTTTCTATTTTGCTACTACTAATCTGTACCGTCGGACACTAGTACTGACATGGATAATGACCAATGGTCAGCAGTAGATGCTCTGACGTCATTGCATGCACCAATAAAGTCATCCTTCATTGGGCACGAAAAGACCAGTGTGCACAAGGAGCATTCTTCGAAGTGCCAGCTAAACGCAAGGGTCAAAAGCTATTCTATTCGGGAGAATCGAGTTTAAACTAGTGACTCAAGAAAGCTCGAAAGACGATCCTGAGGCCCCACAGTTCTCTCATTAGTAGCTAAATGCATGTCGTATGATGGAGAATATGGGGTATAACGTAACGAAAAGGTCCATCTTGAACTTTGGCCAAAGAAGACAAACACTGCTCTGATCTTTTGTCCCAAAAGAGAAGGCCCCTAATTACTGTCAACAAACTCGGAGGGGGTTAGGCTACGTGTCAACTCCAATCTCATCGGGCTCTGAGTCTGAGGAATCATTATATCACGATCACTCGTTAGGCACGTCATCATGGGAATCAGATATCAGATCGATGCTATTTTTGAAGATCTTTCAGTGAATATGGTTT
>JAVJIF010022603.1:0-60902 GCA_038442645.1 Agave tequilana
CATACATTTGGAAAAACTTATTTTGATGGTCTATTCCATGTGTTTAGAGTTTTGTATTTAAACAAAACCTATTTTGGATTTCATGTCAAAAACATAGATATACCATTTACATGTGTAGTAGATTCTATCCATACACAATATGCTTCAAATGTATTTCAATATCATATTTTTGTATTTAAACAAGTTTTTGGAGAAATGGTTTTTCATTTCAAAATCCAATTTTGAAAAATATGATTTTTGTTTAAGGCCAAAAATTTATATCACAAACATAGTTCAAATAGTTTGTAATATGTGTTATTTTTTGTCCCACATATTTGTTATTCAAATATCTTACAAGAACTTTTTTTTGTGGAATTTATGAGAATTTATGGGATTTAATTGTAGTTAATTGACCAAGTTTAAAGTTCTGAAATTTCCAGCCAGATCAGATGGTGTTCGACCGACCAGTGGTCGGTCGACAGGACCGGTCGACCGATATGCATGTAGACGTGCACACAGGACAAGCCAGTAGGCCGGTGATTAGTCTCTAATTTAAATAATTTTTATCACATCCACATTGTTATTTGATGTAAAATTCTGCTAATAAAGCTTTGCTTGTTTGATCCTAGTCCATGGTGTGCAAATGAAGAAGAAGACCCTAATCACTATTTAATGGGTGATTAAAGACTACCAAGTAGCCATTAACTTTAGAGTGAAAATTTTGTCAGTCTAGGGCGTCAAATCCCGAAACCCGAAGATCCACCTGATAGGGATAGACAGGACACGCACTGCCCGAAGCCAGGCGCATGCCGCCCAGGCATGCTGCAGAAACGCAGCCTGGGCCGCGTTTTCGCTTTTACCGCGGCCATGTGGGTGCGCGCAACGCCCCGGGCTTTGGACACAGGGTTGCCCGCTGGCCCCCTTTCCCCTGGTGCCTATAAATACCCCCCAGGGTCTTCAGTTGAGAGATATCTAGAGAATATAGTTGTATTTGTTACTTTGTTGTGAGGAATTGTAGTTGTTGTTCTTTCTTCTTCTAGTTTTAGCTTTAGCCATTAGAGTGAAAGAGAGAGAGTGTGTAAGTGTTGTATTTGAAGGTGACAAGCTAATACAAGTAGAACTTCTCTTCTTCTTTCCATTTACTTGTTATTTTCATTTACTTTACTTCCTTGTTGTGTGTAACTTCCTATCTCTTCACTTCTTTTCTTTGTTTTAGTGTAACTCCTTTTCTCTTTTCCCTCTTCTCTTTGATTGTTTCTTTTACTACAATGTTTAACTAACTCCTCCATAGCATGGCTAACTAACTACTAACCCACTAATCTCTAATAACTTTCTTGATAAACCCAAATGAGTCAATAGTGTCAACTAAGCCTTGTGCAAACAAGAGTTATGACATCTTAAGACGAGGGTTCTAACTCTATTTACATTCAAGTATTCACTTTCTTATATTTCATGCTTAACGGGTTTTGATGATTTATAAAATTGCATGCTTTACTTGTTTTATAGTTAGAGATTTTTCTTTTAACTTTGCCGATACCATTAGTGCACTTGTGTCTTCCCCTATTCTCGCCTTCAATTGGATCTTAATAAGGAATGTCTAAGTTTTTGCCGTGTTAAGCTAAGTTATAGGAAGAACTTTCACTCGATTTTCACGTGAATAGTTCCTATGTATAAGGGGTATTCTTGTCTATGATCCATCGTGAGGCTACATCTTCAAGAAGTTAGGGATTAGTGAGAGCACTTAGTAGAAAGTTAGCCATGCATTTTTTCCATTAAGAAAATCTAACTTTACAACCCACCAAATCATTTTCATACAATTCTTGAAACCAAATTGTTTTCATTTTCCCATTCTTTATTTAAAATAAGAACTTTTCTTTCTTGAACAAAGAAGCCGCATCAAGCTTCCATCGCTCTCCCTCCTTGTGGATACGACCCGTATTGCCACTTCGCTACAACGGAAGAATCGCAAAAGCAGTAACATCAACCCACACTCTTTTTACTTATTTTTGTGCTTGCTTTTTGCCAATCAATTTTGGCACCGTTGCTGGGAGGGAACGCTTTATTGTTCAATACTAAAGATTTTTCTTTGTTCTTGTGTGTAGAAGTAGTACCAAGGAGCTCACTATCACGGGAAGCAAAAAATGATGGCCAAGACAATTGCACAAGGATTTATTTACCCTCGAAAAAATCGTGTAACAGCGAGTTTCTTCCGATTGAATTACTCACAAACTCATTTGCAGTGTTGCCAGAAGCCACTAAAAAATATTGCTTTCTAAATTTTTTTAGTTCCATTGAATGCTTCACCTTATACATGTGTAATAACCTCAACAGAAATCCACCTGTTGCTTAATTGAAATTTGGATTAGACTTTTGCATTATAGGGCACATGTCTATTTCAATTCATTTCAATTTCTGTTGAAGAGTGCTGGAGAAAAGGTACGTGTGCATTCATAAAGAATAGGACCAACAATTTGGAGTGATTTATCGCTTTGAGTGTTACCTTGCTGTGAATAAACTGTATACTTGCACAACTGACATTAAGGGCAAAATTCCAAATAAACAAGATAAGGTGAGGATTTCATCACCCTTCCTTAGCCCAAAAATCATCTCCAAGTGCACTCACACTTCCCAAGCCTTAACTAAAAATTGATAGACGTTGGCCCTAGGGACATCTCGGACTCATTAAGACATTAACAGAGGGTGAAAATTGCAAGAACTATACTCCTGCAAAATCGTTATCTAAGGAAAGTGGGATTGAGAGGCAAAGCTTCGAAGCTCCATGGTTTGGTGTAATTAAGGCCCTGTGGCTTACGCTCGGATACCTCACCCGAGCTTTGCCCTTTCCTGACCGATTAGCTTATAGTGAGTTCCTGCAACAACCTCTCCCGGAGAATCGACTAGTTAGGAGTTGTCTAGGTCCCGGTACCTTAGACTAAGGCTTGGTGGTTATTTTTCTTTCTTCTGTTTGTTTTTATTCTTTTCGATTGATTGTTTGTCTTTACGTTGTTTGTGGTGTGCTGCATGTAAGAGTGAGTGAGAGATCTTGCAACTTCCGATTAACCAAAAACACTTCTGTACCCTTGCTTCAGAACCAGTGATGGCGTCACTTCAAGACAGGTTTTACCCGATCAGAACCTCATTACCATCTTGTATAAAACTGCCTGAGGCAATGGAAATAATTTTGAATTAAAGCCTTAATTCATCAACACTCTCCCAAGTTTCATGGTTTAGAGTCAAAGGATGCATACTTCTTTGTTAGGGAATTTGAAGAAGTGTGCCTCATGATGCGTATACCCAGCTAGAAGATGATATCGTTAGGTTACGTTTCATTCCCCTTTTCCTTAAAGGACCTAACGAAGAAATGGTTATACAGTTTGGCGATAGATTCAGTCACGACGTTGGATGATTTCGTCAAGGCCTTCTTGAAGAAATCTACCCAATCCACAAAACTGCCCTCATTAGAAAGATATCATGCCATTCAGACAAGAACCGAGCGAACCATTATGGAGATACTTTGAACGATTCAAAGATCTCCTAGCTCAGTGCCCTCATCATGGTTTGGAGAAATGGCGTCAGTGCCAGATTCTCTATGATGGTCTAGACTATCAGACAAAAACCCTTTTAGAAATTATGTGTCAGGGATCTTTCAAAAGGATGAGAAACAGGGTTGGGACTTATTTGAGGATTTAGCTGAAAAAACCCTGCAATAGGAGCCAGCCTCAGAAAAACCAAGAAATTTACAATCTATAGCTTCAAGAGGAGGGCTCCTATCTCTAGAATCATCCATAGTTTCAGAAGCTAATTTGCAACCCTAATGAGGAGGATAGAGGCTCTAGAGACAAAAGAACGAGCCAATGTCAACCAAATCAACCCACCACAAATTCACAATGCGGGTTGTTCATACTGTCAGTCACCGAACCATGGCTTTGAAGAGTGCCCTATTTTCCATCCCAGCAAGTGCCATCAGAACACCTGAATACGGCTTACTCACGGCCGCGGCACAATCCCTACTCACAACATACAATTCAGGTGGAGGAACCACCCAATTTCTCCTGGGCCCAGAATAATTCTCCTAGGCCTAATTTCTCTAACAATTTTCACCATCCCAGTCCTCCACCAAATTTTCCCAGTCAAGCTCCATCTTCCTCCTCTCAAAGTTTACTAATGAAAAAGAAATTCAGCAAGTTGGAGGAGAGCATGAAGCTTTTATTAAGGCCCAAACCGCTTTTATGCAATAAGGGATAAACACTAAACAACCATTCACATGCTATATCGAGATTGGAAATGCAGATGCGCCAATTAGCTAGCTCCCTAAGTGAAAGACCAAAGGGTACTTTACCTAGTCAGCCGCTAGTTAACCCAAACTCCAGTCAAGCATATGAAATTCAAGATCCATCGATCAACCAGTGCAATGCTGTTTACACACTCTGATCTGAAAGAAGGTAGACAACCAGGTCTACCAACAGAAAAGTCCAGTCTGATCCTATTCCAGCCTCCACCTCTGCTAGTTCCTCCCAAACTGCTCCTCAAATATCTGACGAGGACAAAGCTGCTGAACAAGTTCATAAGCCTGTAGCACCCTTTCCCATAGGCATAGGAACAACATAAGAATATGCATATGGAGAAGATGCCAGAGATGTTCAACCAGGTCAAATTGAATGTGCCTCTTCTTGATGCTATCCAACAAGTCCCCCTTATTGTTTTCCATTGATTTTTGCAAAGGGGGAAAACTTACAAAAAAGAGTTTGAGGAGCTAAATTACAATATTCTTAAAAGATTACAAGTAGATCTCCTCAGAGATTCTGAAGAAGTGTGCTGATAGGAGTCTGGTCAGCGCGCGACCCTTTTTGTCCCATTGACGATGCGAGCGATGAGATTCCCTTCTCGCCTGGTTTCGGGAATCAGAGAATAGAGGTTGGTAGAACCCTCTTGCTGCTTCTCAAAATCGCCTTCAATTAGGAATTTCTTCTCGCCTGGTTTCGGAGATTCCTTGAGAGGAAGGACGACTTTAGGGTATCAACACCCTGCATAGAGAAAGCAATTCTCTAAAAGATCTCTGAATTCGAGAGCACACGGTGCTTTTTGAAGAAGTCTCTGCTTGTGGAGTCTTCTCAGAAAATCCAGCCCTCTCCTTTCGTCCTCCTTTCCTTGTCCCCCTGGTGGGCTATTTATAGGGAGAGCAAGGGTATAATCGTCCCTTGAAAATAGAAAACAGATTGAATCGAATCTGTTTGAATCCAGAAAGTAGCCTTGCTGCGAGGCTAGATCGGCTTCTACGAAGCTAGAAATGGCAGGTCGGTTTGATCTTCTTGATCCTTTCCATATCGTTGGAGGATTCCCCTGATCTTCTTACTCTTTTAGGAGAGTCAAGAGATTGTGGCAATCAACTGCCAATTTGATCTTTGATTTGATCTTGATTGAATTTGATCCGATTAGATCTGATCTCATCCGGAGATTTGATTGGTCAAAGGTTGACCATAGCAGACCAATGGCGGAGCTGCCCGCATTGAGCTCATAGCGGAGCTAGAGGCAGCTTCTGGCGAAGTCCGAAAGAAACCCTTTGGCAGAGCTGGAAGTCCTTTGTGGCGAAGTTGCGAGTTAGCTTCCTGGCGAGGCTTTGGATGGCTTCGAGGCGAAGTCGAGTGATATTAGCCTCTCAGGCGAGGCTATCCCTTTGGGCACATGTAATGCTAAGTGCTAGCATTTTAGACTTGTTGAGATCTTTTAGAAACAATCCGGTTTCACTGTCTGCTTGCTGGATCAGTGGAGTCCAAGTTGCTTGCTTGTCCCTCAGAGATGGGTGAAAACTGGTTCTTCAGCTCGTCTGTCACTTGTCTTTTGTAAATGTCAACAAGTTTAGACATTGTTCGGACCAATAAGAATCTTGTCTTTTTTAAGTGAACAAGACCCCCTTCAAAGTTTTCAGAAGTCTGCAATGGCTCAAACTTCGAAACACTTTGAACTGCTTTGATCGGTGGTGTGTGGAGTATGAACGTCGCCATGATGGTTGAGTTCAGCTTCGCTTTGGATCCTGCTTTGGGATGTAGATTCACCGAAGAATCATGTAGATTCGCGTCTGGGTAGCTTCGCGGCTAGGTAGCTTTGCGTCTGGGCTTCTGGAGGTTTTCTGAGGCCAACTGCCGTGGGCCATTTACGAGGAGGATTACTCCTTTCTTCGTGCTGATCGAGGGAGATATTCTCCGATTTGCACGTTTCCGAGGGAGGATATTCCTTTTCTTCGAGGCGCCATAAGTGCCTTTATGAGGGAGACGTTTCTTCCTTTGCACGGTTCCAAGGGAAACCGTCCCTTTTCTCAAGGCGCAGTAAATGCCTTAAATGCGCTCGTGCTTCCACGCTTGAGGCGGCAGCGCTCAGGCCATGGGGCCTATAAATAGGACACTTGAGGTCCTCTGAAGAGAAGTGATCTGCTCTTCTCCTCTTCTCTTGGTTGAGAGAGATACTCAGATCTCTGAATTAGTGGGAATGCCCACTCTGGTCATTATCCGGCCAAGGACCGGTAAGTCTTGATCATTCAACGACTTCACCGATTTTAGGGAATTCATCTCCCTTAATTTAGCTTTAACAGCTGCTTCAGGGATTAGTTTCCCTTGTTCTTCATCTTGCAATTGACTGGTTTGCATAGGAGGATTTTGACATAGCTTCCCCAACGAAGCTATCATTCTGACTTGATCACAGCAATATCATTGCATGTTAAGTCCGCTGCACAGGAAGAACTTGGGACCTGGTATCTTCAAGGTTGAGCCAGTCTTGCCATATAGGTGAGGTTAAGACTGTGTCCCATGGGATCAGTCTGGCTTAGCCATATAGGCGAGGCTAGGACTTGGCGTTTGCTGAGCTAGCCCATCACTGCTGCGCGAGCGAGGCTTATCCTCTGCTTCAACTGAAATCGGATTGCTTTGCTCCAAAGAATTCGGCTTTAGCGCTTTTGTAGTGTCTTCTGTGTTTAACTGCTAACTTGCTCCAATTTTGCATTGCAGTGAGCTATTTCGCCGATCTTGTGTCTTGATGAAAGAGACCAAAAAGTTGCCTTATGCTTCCCCGGTTGAAGCTTTACTTTTAAGCAGGAGGACAACTTGGGGCAGCCGATGTATGTCCCAAAGGCTGTTGGCAGCCTTTTATCTGAGATGATTCGTTCTGAGGTGAGGCTGATGGCCGCTTATCTGAGGTGATCCACTTCGGGAAAGCAGACGTCACACCTGTGAGATCACTGACATCACTGCCAATTCCCATTATAGGTGATTTATCATGTTGGCGGCGATAAGTTCATTGTCGATTTTCATCAAAGGTGATCCAGTTTCCTGGTGGTAAAATCTGCCATTATGTGAAAATTATGGCCCTGTCCTTGTGCCACAACTGGTTACGGCCTTTGTGCAGGAGGAAGGCCTTTCGTGTCCAGTTGGTCTGGTTTGGAAGCAGATAAAACCACTTGTATGCCTTTTGCGCAAATGATCTTGCTGAGCAACTGAATCTGTTGTATGAAATACAACTTTGATGTAGTATCAATATACCTTTCCTTTTAAATCAATGAAAGTTCATTTTCTGCTCATCTGATTTTTGCCTGCCTTCATTGAGAATTTGGCCATAGCGGGGCTAAACTTTGTGCAGAGTTAAGGACAGGGTCCTTTTTGAATGAGCTTCGCACGATGCTGGTATATCGGCGAACTGTGCCTTTAGTGGGCTAAGGCAATCTTTTTGGCGAAGTTCTTGATGAACTTGTGCGAAGTCCGCACTTCAGCTCATTGCAAGGTTAAGCCTTAGTGGCTGAATCAGCGCTTCTCGGGAAGGCGCTTTAGGCGGCGTTTCAAATTAATTTGAAACGACAGCCTATACTGTTTATGAGGCGTCGTTTCAGGCGCTATTTGGCCTATAAAAGCCCAATTGGGCTGAGAGAGAGAGAGAGTCGTCATTTCTCTTTGAATTTTTCAGAGCACTTGACTCTTCTTCTTCTTTCTTCTTCAAGATTCAAGAACTTCTATAGTCTTCAATGGCGCCCAAGAGACGAGCGGGGAAAGAAGTGACAACTTGCACAGCGGAAGGTCCCTCTCCTCCTCCGGTCATCGAATGACCAATCGTCGGTAGGAATCTTTCCCTTTCGATTAGAGACTGCCGTCTCTCTTTTAAAAGCCGATGTTTGGCTATCAGAATGATCAAACATGATCTGTTTTTATTAGGGAATCCGTTTCCCTGAATTTCCCTTATCCTCTAGGACGGGGAACTAAGAACTGAACAGTTCTTGTCTAAGCTTCTGTACGAAGCTATTGCTTGGGCGGTCTTCGTCCTGTTGAGGAACAGGATACGGGTCTGTCCCTTCAATCATGGCCGTCAAGAATGGTTTTTGACCATAATGCCCTTTTGATGAAGTTAGCCCTTAGGGCTATACCATTTTCTGCTTAAGCGAAGTTAATACTTGGGCATGCAGGCTTGTCCGCGAGATTAAGCTTTGTTGAAGCTATCGCCTTGCTGGCTTTGCTCACCGGTGAGACTATGCCTTGGTGAAATTCATGTCTTCATGTTCGCTTGGCTGGTGAACTAATCAAAGTTCATTTTGTTCTTGCAGTGCACTATACTCCTGGTCCTTCAAACAGCCTATTCGGGATGACCAGGGGAGTTGATGGCAATATCAGCTTGCAATTTCAAGGGCAAGCTTCTCTGTTTAGCGAGCGAAGCTCCATCGTTCGGGACACGCTCAATCATAGTGGTGATCAATATACCACGAGGAGTATCCTGACCACAGCTCCTCTTGAAGACATTGACCGTCAGACTTATAGGAAGCCTGACTTCATGTTTGGGGACGCCGCGCCAGATCCTAATCACCAACTACATGCAGGAGAAGGGCAATGGATTTTCCAGTTGGACAATGAGAAGTTTTACCTTCCATCCAACAAGCGGCATTTCTCTCTGTCTTCCTTCCAGTGTGTGACACAGGCTCGGAAGATGGCATGGGATGTGAGCCGAAATACCGACTCCGTCCACATAGGGAGATTGATGGTTCAGTCCCTTGGTTATGCAAGAGCGGGGCCTCCTCGATGCATAATGGGTCTACATCCTGGGAATGTGTCGCGAGACATCCCAGTGGAGAAAATCCTGCAGTGGCGTTGACCTTTGGCAACCAATTCTTCAAGGTTAATGGGAACTACCCGGCCACTGATTTCAGGGCTCCAGGCTGGATTAACCCTCTGAAGACGTGGTGGGCGGATTTGACTACCTACATCCTTGCTCATTTCAAGGAGGATTTGAAGAGGCTGAACCTCTATGAGGCCGTCAGGGCGACCTGCTACGGTATTGAGATGAACGTGGCGTGCTTCTACCCATTTTTGAATTGTATTGCCCAGCTTCAGGGACATTCTTCACCCCTGTTGGCGAATTGGGTATGGCCTTGCATGAGATGTGGGAAGTTTCTGCTCTGCCTTTTGGGTCTCTTCCCTATGAAGAATACTTCCCGTGCGAGGCAGAATTGGCTCTTCTAGAGAAGCAGGAGCCTGCCTTGTTCGAGACCTACCGGAGTTGATGTGCCACTTGTACATCTGCTCCAGTATGCATGGGGGCAGTAAGGGAACCTCCTGTAGCTTGAAGAGCTGGGGAGATTATTTATTCCCGGATATGGAGAATACTCCTGAAGCGGCTTACTGTGGAGTTGCTGATGAAGACATCTTTGACCGGATGCAAAAGCACTTCCAAGGGGATCTAGTTGTGAAAGAAGACGATGGTCCCTATGAGCAGGGTGATGTCCTTCGAAGTTTCCATCATCAGGCTCGCAGGCCGATGTCCCGGAAGGCACTTCTGGCTGGTTTCTTAACAGTCTGGCTGAAGAGGTGCGTGGTGAAGAAACTGCGCGGCTTGAACAGCTCAAGGCTCAAAATGAAGAGCTCTCACAGCAGGGATTGTCATAGAAGGCAACTTTGGCGGAGGTTGAAGCTCGTCTGACCCAAGTAATGGATTTCAATGAGGCCGAGCTGAGGTCGCAGGCGCTTGCCCAGGCTGCTGATGACAGGAGGACAAGGCTGGACTCCCTTGGAGAGCGGCTCAGATCTTACAGTGTACGCCTGTAGCTGCATGTACTTTATCCTTTTGGAATGAATGAAATTTTTTTTCTTTTGTCAAATCTACAATCTTGTTCTTCTTTCTAAATTGCGATTCCAATTTATTGCAATTTCTTGAGAACATAGTTCTTGTTGGTTGGATAATGAGACTTGGCTATCTGTCAGTTCAGAGGTCGCGATGACATAACTGGTTGAGACCCACCAAGCCTGAAACCGGTCCTTATCGGATCGAAAGATGAGACATGTCTTTTATAAATGTCAACAGAGCTCAGGTTGAGACTTAGCTGTCTGCTGGTTCAGAGGTCGCAATGACATAACCGATTGAGACGCCACCAAGCTTCAAGGGTGGTGATACCCGTCTTTTGTAAATGTCAACGAGTATCGAGACCTGTCTTTTGTAATGTCAACAGGGCTCGAGGTTGAGACTTGTCTTTTGTAAATGTCAACAAGCTCAAAATTGAGACTCGGCTGTCTGCTGGTTCAGAGGTCGCAATGACATAACCGAATGAGATGCCACCAAGCTCAAAGTTGGTGATACTTGTCTTTTGTAGATGTCAACAAGTATCGAGACCTGTCTTTTGTAAATGTCAACAGGGCTCGGAATTGAGACTTAGCTGTCTGCTGGTTCAGAGGTCGCAATAACATAACCGATTAAGATGCCACCAAGCTCAAAGTTGGTGATACTTGTCTTTTGTAGATGTCAACAAGTATCGAGACCTGTCTTTTGTAATGTCATCAGGGCTTGGAATTGAGACTTAGCTGTCTGCTGGTTCAGAGGTCGCAATGACATAACAGATTGAGACGCCACCAAGCTCAAAGTTGGTGATACTTGTCTTTTGTAGATGTCAACAAGTATCGAGACCTGTCTTTTGTAAATGTCAACAGGGCTTGGAATTGAGACTTAGCTGTCTGCTGGTTTAGAGGTCGCAATGACATAACCGATTGAGACGCCACCAAGCTCAAAGTTGGTGATACTTGTCTTTTGTAGATGTCAACAAGTATCGAGACCTGTCTTTTTAAATGTCAACAGGGCTCGAAATTGAGACTTAGCTGTCTGCTGGTTCAGAGGTCGCAATGACATAACCGATTGAGACGCCACCAAGCTTCAAAAATTGGTGATACTTGTCTTTTGTAAATGTCAACAAGTATCGAGACCTGTCTTTTGTAAATGTCAACAGGGCTCAGAATTGAGACTTGTCTTTTGTAAATGTCAACAAGCTCAAAATTGAGACTCGGCTGTCTGCCAGTTCAGAGGTCGCAATGACATAACTGGTTGAGACGCCACCAAGATCAAAATTGGTGATACTTGTCTTTTGTAGATGTCAACAAGTATCGAGACCTGTCTTTTGTAAATGTCAACAGGGCTCAGAATTGAGACTTATCTTTTGTAAATGTCAACAAGCTCAAAATTGAGACTCGGCTGTCTGCCAGTTCAGAGGTCGCAATGAAATAACTGGTTGAGACGCCACCAAGCTCAAAAATTGGTTATACTTGTCTTTTGTAAATGTCAACAAGTATCGAGACCTGTCTTTTGTAAATGTCAACAGGGCTCAGAATTGAGACTTGTCTTTTGTAAAGTCAACAAGCTCAAAATTGAGACTCGGCTGTCTGCCAGTTCAGAGGTCGCAATGACATAACTAGTTGAGACGCCACCAAGCTCAAAATTTGTGATGGAATTTGGGAAGAGGTCTCGTTTTCACGAGAGAATCACTGTCATAGGTTTAATGTTAACGTAACAGCGGAATATATTTGTGGCCTTACCATTCTATGGATGAGAATTGGTAAGTGACTTTGGAGGTCTCGTCCTCACAGGGAGAAACGAGGGAATTGCTGTCATAGGTTTAATGTTAACGTAACAGCGAAATGTATATGTGGTCTTACCATTCTATGAATGAAAATTGGTAAGTGACTTTGGAGGTCTCGTCCTCACTGGGAGAAACGAGGGAATTGCTATCATAGGTTTAATGTTAACGTAACAGCGGAATATATTTGTGGCCTTACCATTCTACGGATGAGAATTGGTAAGTGACTTTGGAGAGGAAATCAAATGGGAACGGGTCCCTTAGGATTTTTAGCAAACCCCCGGCTGTCAACGGGTTTGATATGCCTTTACCAACTACCGTTTGAATTGGGCTAGCCATGCTATTCCCCTCAGCATGATGAGTTATCGAGGATTTATGTTGGGCTTATAGGCCAACATTTTCCTCTATCCTTAATCGTTAAGGATGTCAGATTATCTGGTTAATATATGCATAACCTTGATTCTCCTTCGGGACAGCCAGTATGTGACCAGGTTCCGACTGGTTTACAGTTGTATTATCTCGCTTGCAGGAAGAGAAAGGCTCTCTTTGTGTGTACTTTGGACACGAAGATCTTGATCAGAGGTGTAATGTTAACTTGATCATGAGAAGAATCCTTAATTAAGGATAATACTTCTTTAAGAACTTGCCATTGATCGCATCATGAGTAGGTCGCCATCTACAGTCACGAGGCGGTATGCTCCGTTTGAATAGACTGTTTCTATTACAAACGGTCCTTCCCATTTAGGCTGAAATTTGCCCTTGGTCTTGTGCGTCATAATCATTAGTCGTTTAACGGCTAAAACCAGGTCTCCTTTTTGGAAGACTCTCTGTTTGACCTTCTTATTGAAGGCTTTTGAGATTTGAGCCTGATATAGCTCAATATGTTGCCGCGCTTGTAGCCGCTTCTCATCTAGGGCTTCGAGCTCTTGAAGACGCAACCGATCATTGTCATCTGATGTGATTTTAGTGGTCAGAGCTACTCGCAATGACGACATCTGGATTTCCAATGGGATGACTGCTTCGCACCCATATACCAGGGAAAAAGGCGTATTACCTGTCGGTGTTCGAACCGTGGTCCGGTAGGCCCAAAGACATTCGCCAAGCTTTTCGTCCCAATCCCGCTTATTTCGTCCCAATCGTCTTGTTGAATGCTTCCGCTAAACCATTGCTGGCAGGATTATAGGCGGTTGAAGCCACATTCTGAATTCGGTATTTATCGCAGAACTGATAGAATACTTGGCTTATGAATTGGAGACCATTGTCGTGGATGATCCGCCTAGGAACACCGAATCGATGGATGACATGGTGTTTGATGAAGTTAACCACATTAGAGGTTTTGACTTCAGCTAATGGCGTAGCTTCCGCCTATTTTGAAAAGTAATCAGTTATTGCGGATGAACCGGTGACCTTTTGTTGAAGAGGGGTTGATTGGTCCTACGACATCTATTCCCCATGCTTCAAATGGCCATGAAGCAACAGTCGGGTGGAGCAACTCCGAAGGCTGGTGTATGAAGTCTGCATGGATCTGGCATGCTTTACACCTTCGTGCATATTGGATGGCGTCGGCTATCATGGTTGGCCAATAGTATCCAAGCCTATGCAACCTATCTTTAAGTTTCGGACCTGGCTGATGAGCTCCGCAAATGCCGTCGTGCGCTTCTTTAAGCGCTTCCTGTGCCTCTGAATGAGAAAGGCAACGGAGGAGAAAACCGTCATATGAACGACGGTAAAGTGTCTTCAAAGTTGGATCGTAGTAGAAACGGAGAGACCTTCGTCTGATGGACGCCGCTTCCTTAGGATCGTCTGGAAGCAGACCGTGCAAAGCATAGTCGATGAGAGGAAAGCACCAGTCTCTTGGTTCAAGATCCGTGGAGACATTATAAACTTCTCGAGTTCTTAGCATGTGCTTGGAGCATACAAGATGTCGAGTTGCGACTGTGAGGTGATACTCGGTGTCAGCTGGCAAGCTAGTGTCGTAGCTAGTGCAGCAAGAGCGTCTACCTTGGTATTTTGAGATCGAGACACGTGCCCAATGTAGAAGCCTTCAAATAGGTTAGCCAATTCAATGGCTGTGTGGTAATAGGGTACCAAGTCTTCGTGGCGGACCTCGTATTCGCCTTTAACCTGATTGATGATCAGTTTTGAATCGCCATAGGCTTCGAGGTAGCGTACCCCCATTCCCTGGGTGAGTTGAAGACCGATGAGCAGAGCATTATATTCTGCTACATTGTTGGAGCATGATCTGTCAAAGAAATGCTCTGGGAAGAACATGGTTCTGCGGGAGATAAACACAACCCCCACTTCGGCGATAATCTTGCCTTTAGGGTCCATTCGTGATGCTCCATCGAAGAACATCTGCCACACTTCCTCTTCTGAGGTTGCATAAGACTCGAAGACTTCATCAGGGATATCTTCGTGAAGTTTTGAATGTTTCGAAACTGGATGAGCAGCCAAGAACTCTGCAAGGGCCTGGCCTTTAACCGCCTTCTGAGGGGTGAAAATCATGTCGTATTGAGACAATAAAAGTGCCCACTTAGCCAATGTTGAATTCAATGATCCTGGCTTCGTCATAAGAAGACGCAATGGGTTTACTCTGGAGATGACATGTATGGTCTGGCCGACCAAATATTGTCAAGTCTTCTGAACAGCGAAGACGAGAGCTAAACACTCTTTCTTAACAGGGTTGTAGCGAGATTCCGCTCCTATGAGAGTTCTGCTCAGATAATAAATAGCCTGCTCGTGGCTATTGTCGTCCTTTTGAGCGAGGAGGGCACCGAGGGAGTAGTCCAGAGCTTTTACATAAAGCAAGAATGGTTTCCCTGATGTAGGGGCCACCAGGACTGGAGGTTTTGTGAGATACCTCTTGATGTCTTCATAAGCTTCCTGGAAAGCTTGATCCCATACGAAGGAAGTACCCTTTTTCATGAGTCGGGTGAACGGTTGACAGCGGCCTGAGAGATTTGCAATGAATCTTCTGATATAAGCCAGCCTGCCTTGCAAGCCCTTGAGCACTTTGAGATTCCTTGGTGGATGCATGTTCTGGATGGCTTTGACTTTGTCTGGGTCAAGATGAATCCCTTTTGATGTGACAATAAACCTAAGGAACTTGCCACTTGACACTCCCAAGAAGGATTTTGTCGGGTTCATTTTCAGTTGATGAGCCCACATTATGTCGAACATCGTTCTCAGGTCGCGAAGATGTTCATTCTTGTTGCGGCTTTTGACGGCAATGTCGTCGACATAGCACTCTACCGTTTTTTTTCGGAGATGATCGCAGAAGATCGTACTCATTGCCCGCTGGTAGGTTGCTCCGGCGTTCTTCAGTCCGAAGGGCATTACAGTGTAGCAGTATACCCCCAATGGTGTTCAGAACGAAGTATGCTTCTCGTCGTCGGGATACATCTTAATCTGGTTGTACCCTGAAAAGTCGTCCATGAAAGACATCCTTTCGAACCCGCATGTGTTGTCAATCATGACGTCGGTGATGGGCAGTAGGAATTCGTCTTTGGGACAGGCCGTGTTGAGATCACGATAGTCGATGCAGATCCGTATTTCCCGTTCTTTTTGAGGACGGGGACAATGTTGGCTACCCAATCCGATGTTGTTCCTCCCGGATGAAGCCACATGCAATGAGCTTGTGAACTTCGGCTTCAATAGTTTTCATAATGTTCGGGCGAAACCGACGTTGTTGTTGCTTGACTGGCTTGACGTCAGGCTTGATGTTTAGACGGTGCATAGCGACCTATGGATCAAGTCCGGGCATGTCTTCGTAGTTCCATGCGAAGACGTCTATATACTCTTTTATGAGCATTATCAATTCTTGCTTTTCTATAAGTGATAGGCTTTCACTTATAAAGATGGGTTTGGGATGATCTTGACTTCCCAGGTTTACCTGCATCACCTTGTCTTCAGTAGGTGGTTCGCGTAGTTCGAATCGCTTTTCCCACTGGAGGTTTAATTGCTGGGCCCATGGCTCCTCATCAATAGCTTCTGTAGGCTCTAATTGACTGCTTGAAGTCATATTGACAGTGAGGTCTTCGAACATTCCTCCTACACTGATATCCGAGTCCCACTCGGAGGATGAGGTCGAATGTGATGGAATTGATCCATCGTCCTTGGCTTGAACTGTTTTTGATGATGTGGGTGTAACATACCCTAACCCCCTGCGTGTACTATCATAGTAATTTGCAGGCTTCCCTTTTGGGACAAAATTACGCATCATGCTACGCCTTCCTTTTCTAAAGTTCAGGCCCATTCCATGCTTCAAGTTATATCCATTTTCTTCATAATGTGACGCGCCGGCTGCGCGTAATGGAAGAACTGTGGAGTATCTGAACCTGAACTTGAATCTGCAACTGTAGGTCCCCGTGGTTGGATTCTACCGAAGATTATCGGTAACTGACCTTGTTTGGACGGAGGGATCACCAGAGTGGCCCCTTCTATAGCTTCCATAGGTGTGCTAGCCGCCCTTGGCTTATGTAAGGGCATGTGCAGAGAGCCATCCGTAATGGATTCAAACAGCCTAATACTCGCAGGATAATCGAAAGAAACATTATCATTAATTACCAATTCACCTTCATCCTCTAAAGGAGTATTACATTGGGGATTATTGAGACATGCTATAATTGGTTCACCAATCAGAATGGCTGGCATGCCTGCTTCGGATTCTGAATCCGCTTCATTGCCACTTTCATCATCATCCGGCAATGGTTCTTTGGGTGTTTCACCGGCCTCTTGATACAGGAAAGCGTCAGTGAAGTAATTTTCTACCCCTTTGATTGGTTGCTTTTCAGCAAAGACAGTTCGCATTGTTGCGTCATCTTCGACATATTTGAAGCATTGGTGCAGGGTGGAGGGAACGATCCAGTTGGCATGGATCCATGGTCGTCCTAGCTGCGGTTATATGATGTGTCTGCGTCAATGACATAGCATGTCACTTCTGACTTCAGGCTCCCGATTCTGCAACGGAGTCGAATTTTCCCCAGTGGATGACTGCTCCCGGCGTTGAAACCGTATATTATAGTAGTGGTTGCGGACAACCTGTACAGTGGTATGCCGAGGAAGTAAAGAAGCCTTTTGGGGATGATGCTGAGTACGGACCCCGGGTTGACTTGTACTCTTTCAATGAACGTTGAGCCGATATATCCGGTGTAGTACAGAGGTCGATCGTGCTTGTTGTCTTTGAGAAGCATATCTTCCGCTGTGAATGTAATAGCGGGCACCTTTGATTGTGCATGATGACATTCTGGGCAAGGAGTCTGAACGTCTTCGTTAGGGACCTCTGGTATGCATGTCAGGAATGATTCTGAATTAGCCAGCGCATCCCTGAGTTCTTCTCTTGTCTCTTTCGAGAGACGAAGGAGCTCGTGTATTGTGATACGAGCCGGGATATTAGCCAACTGGGCCAATATATCAAACCAAAGGGCGTATTAAACCCTTGTCCTGGTGGTTTCTTTAACACGTGGTCGAATCGTACCTCCTTAGGCTTCTCTTTTCCCTTGGTTGGGATTGGAGTGGATGCTGACATTGGTACTGACGTCGTTTGCCGTTGTATCTCATCAGTAGACTTTTCATACTGCCTCAAGTATGATTTTTCGGATCGGGTGCCCGTCTGTTGAGGCGTATCGGCTTGCGCCGCGCAAGCAAGCTTTTCTCCTTCTGAATCACTGAGGGAAGCCGATGTAAGATTGCCGTCGTCTGGCAGGATGGAGATGACATTGCAAGACTTGCCCTTTGAGTTGGGCTCCTTTGAATCCCGCTGTACGTCTTGGACGAGGTCTGGGTGTATCCAAATGACTTCCCCCGTCTCCAATGTTAAGGGAACAAGACCCTTATTATCTTGAGTTTTAGCTGGAGGATGCTTGACTTCCAACCGTGGCGCAGGGACTGAATAAGTCCCGTCAGGAACCGTGACCTTTGGAGTTTTGCCGAACTCGAGGGTCACCATATTGGCAGTGACTTTCTTCTGCTCTGACTTTAGTGTCAGGACTCTGGCATCGATCAGGGCTTGTATTCTATCCTTGAGGACATAACACTTGTCAGTAGGATGGTGGATCATCCTGTGGTAGAGGCAGTATTTAGGGTCGTTTGTGCGCCCTATCTCATTGGGACGCCGACCATCCGGCAGTTTCATTTTGTTCCCTTTGTGGAGCAGATGGAATATCGTGACCACCTGATCGTCTTTGAAGGAATACTGCTTTGGAGGGAACTTAGGCTCCTAATTGTTGAAGCCGCTCTTCTTGGCCTTCGACTGCACATCTCCGGATAACTCCACAGACATAGTCTCTTTGCCTTTAACTTGAAAAGATTGCGGTAGGTCGCTACGCCCTTTGTTGTTCATCCCCCACTTGCCTCTAGGGGCGGATGGTTCGAACTTTTTAGCCGACTTCTCGGTTATCTCTGCTTGTTCGACCAATTCCTTCTAAGTGTGGGCTTTGACAGCCCCCATGCGAACTTCCATTTGGTCTAAGAAGTTGTGTCTGCATGTCTGTAAGAGCATGGGTAATGGCATCCCTGCTGGGCACATCAAGGATAAATTTCTGAACCGTTCAATGTAGTCACAGACAGATTCGCCCTTCCTCTGCACAGTGGAAAGGAGCTTGTCCATGGTCACTTCGGTATCGTCCTCATATAAACGAGAGAGGAACCGAGTTTCCAGATCGATCCAAGAGTTGATAGAGCCTGGGGGAAGACTTCGGAACCAGTCAAATGCCACCCCCTTTAGGTACCAATGAACAGCCTAGCCATGATGGCGTCATTGCTTATAACATTACCAGCCTGAGATCGGAAATAATAGATGTGCTGATTTGGCGAGCTCTTCCCATCATAGGCATGCAACGTTGGTGGTTCGAACTTAGGTGGATATGGCACCGAATCCCACTCCAGCGGATAAGGACGGACTGCCCCTACCTTCTTTAATTCATCCCTCTGAGCTAGGGATACGATTTGAGCTTGGAGGCCCTTAAGGACTTCAGCGTCTAAGGAAGGACCTTCCTTGGATTTCTCCGGCTTTGGCTGCTCATTGCTGAGGTGTTCCTCCTCATCGTGATTGCTCCCGGCATCATTGTTATTCCGGTTACTGAGGAGTTGAGCGAGCATCTGTTGAATGTTGTCCAGAGTTTCTTGCTGGGTTCTGGAAGTTTGCTCCTGAACTTCCAGGCGCCGACAAAGGTCGTCGTTGACGTTATCAGCTATATTGACTGATGCTCTGTCTGTTCGCACCGAGCTAACTGTCGCTGAAGAGGCGTACCTACTATCTTCATCTTCTTCGTCCGATGATTGGAGTGATCTCCTGGGCTGTGACGAGGCTAGGGCCGTCGAGGAAGAAGGCTGCTCGTAACTGTAGGGTATTGCCACCCTGGATCTGGTGTTTCGGAAGACACCTTCTTCATGCACCAAGGCTTCGCCTAGGCCTGGGCTGTAATCTGGATCTGGAGACTCTCGTCCTCTTCCGGTCATGTTGACAGATGCGGAGGCTGGATCTCGTGAGGTGCTCCTTCTGCGATGCTTCATAGGGAGATGTACAGACAGCCGATCAAAGACCGTTCGTCGGCCTGGAGAAGTGGCAGGGATTGGTCCCAGCCGGCAATGGACTGAGTGGACGGTCACCAGCTGACATCCCCTTTGTTGACAACAGGGGGAAGTAGTTCGGAAAGACATTGACTTCCGCTTGTTCGCCAAGAATTCTCGCAAGTCAGGCCCATGGGAGCCTACATAATCCTATGGAGAGGCCTTTCTAAAGCGTACATAGGATGATGTTCCGTTCCTCTTATCCCTGCGGAAGGGATTAGCACTGAATAGTACTTCAGTTCTAGCTTCGCCAACAGGTGCGAGCTTAATGTTTGACGAACTAGAGAGCAGAGCACGCTGTGGTGCTTTACCCCCTATGCCGCTGCAAAGGGGATTTGCCTTAGATAATACTTTGGCCCTAGCCTCGCAGCCATGGACGCAGTGAGTATGCTGTGGTACAGTAGCTTCGCTCATAAGAATGATGCTGGCACAAGGCATTGCTGCTCTTGAATTGGGCGACGGTATGATTGCCATCTTGACTTTATGATTGGTGCAGACAGGCATCTTGCCTTTTTCTTCGCGAGAGAGGCGCGGTTTAGGCGTAGCTACGCCTGAAGCTTCGGTTGGAGACTTCTGTTTAGGCTTTCATACCCGCTTTGACAGAGGAGACTTAGGTTCGCAAGGAACCTGATTAGCCACACGCGAGGCTGAGGGTGTTGGCAGAATTCTGCTTCCGGTTTCTGCTTCGAAACGTTAGTCGTGGAAACTTTCCTATGCTTCCGTGCTCGAAGCATTGGGCCACCCCCAGAGATGACTTCTTCAAATCTTCTTTGATCGAACTGAACCACCAAGTTCTCACAAGTAAAGGAATCAGACTGCGGACGTGCTTCCTTGTTGCGCCAAATAACCGCAGTAGGTTCGCAGAGAACCTTTTCTGTTTCCGTAGAGACTTTCCTTGAAGATTTAGCCAGAAAGGCTCTGGCTGCACCGGCTTTTCTGAATTCAGAATTAGACCTGAGGGTCTGTTCGTCGCATTGCGACACTTGATTCTCGGCAATGGAGAATACATTCCCCAGCGGAGTCGCCATCTTGTTTTCCATTGATTTTTGCAAAGGGGAAAACTTACAAAAAAGAGTTTGAGGAGCTAAATTACAAGTATTCTTAAAAAGATTACAAGTAGATCTCCTCAGAGATTCTGGAGAAGTGTGCTGATAGGAGTCTGGTCAGCGCGCGACCACTTTGTCCCTTTGACGATGCGAGCGATGAGATTCCCTTCTCGCCTAGTTCCTGGAATCAGAGAATAGAAGGTTGGTAGAACCCTCCTGCTGCTTCTTAAAATCGCCTTCAATTAGGAATTCCTTCTCGCCTGGTTTCGGAGATTCCTTGAGAGGAAGGACGACGTTAGGGTATCAACACCCTGGATAGAGAAAGCAATTCTCTAAAAGATCTAATTCTCTAAAAGATCTCTGAATTCGAGAGCACACGGTGCTTTTTGAAGAAGTCTCTGCTTGTGGAGTCTTCTCAGAAAATTCAGCCCTCTCCTTTCGTCCTCCTTTCCTTGTGCCCCTGGTGGGCTATTTATAGGGAGAGCAAGGGTATAATCGTCCCTTGAAAATATAGAAACAGATTGAATTGAATCTGTTTGAATCCGGAAAGTAGCCTTGCTGCGAGGCTAAGATCGGCTTCTGCGAAGCTAGAAATGGTAGGTCGGTTGATCTTCTTGATCCTTTCCATATCGTTGGAGGATTTTCCCTGATCTTCTTACTCGTTTTAGGAGAGTCAAGAGATTGTGGCAATCAACTGCCAAATTTGATCTTTGATTTGATCTTAATTGGATTTGATCCGATTAGATCTGATCTCATCCGGAGATTTGATTGGTCAAAGGTTGACCATAGCAGACCAATGGCGGAGCTGCCCGCATTGAGCTCGTAGCGGAGCTAGAGGCAGCTTCTGGCGAAGTCCGAAAGAAACCCTTTGGCGGAGCTGGAAGTCCTCTATGGCGAAGTTGCGAGTTAGCTTCCTGACAAGGCTTTGGATGGCTTCGAGGCGAAGTCGAGTGATATTAGCCTCTCAGGCGAGGCTATCCCTTTGGGCTTATGTAATGCTAAGTGCTAGCATTTTAGACCTGCTGAGGTCTGTTTAGAAACAATCTGGGTTCACTGTCTGCTTGCTGGATCAGTGGAGTCCAAGTTGCTTCCTTGTCCCTCAGAGATGGGTGAAAACTGGTCTTCAGCTCGTCTGTCACTTGTCTTTTGTAAATGTCAACAAGTTTAGACATTGTTCGGACCAATAAGAATCTTGTCTTTTTTAAGTGTCAACACTTATGCCAAATTTCTTAAGCATATGTGTACGAAGAAGAGAAAGAAAAATGTGCCCAAGAAAGTATTCTTGGCAACCAATATAAGCGAAATTCTGTCTGGTCCCATTCCGGTGAAATACAAAGATCCCAGATGTCCCACAATTTCCTGCACCATAGGACAAACAGAAATTAGCTGAGAACTCCTTGACCTGGGAGTAAGTATCAACTTGCTACCTCTCTCCGTATACCAGCAACTTGGTTGGGCTAGCTAAGCCCAACTCGAGTCACCATTCAGCTAGTTGACCGATCTGTGAAAATTCCAAAGGGGAAAATCACAGATATCCTTACTGGGTCGGGGATTTCATCAATCCCATTGACTTCATTGTCCTTGAGACCCAACCTGTGTCCAATCTAAGGTCTCAAACTCCAGTCATCTTAGGGCGCCCATTCCTTGCTACAACCAGTGCCATAATCAACTATAAGAACGGGTCCATGCGATTGACCTTTGGAGATATGACGAAGGAAGTCAATGTCTTCAATCTTGGAAGACAACCTAGGGAGGTCAATGATCAGACTTTTGAGGTCAATTCCATTGAAAATCTAACCAGTGAGCATGAGGACAGCATGGAGGTAGAAACAGAGGCAGAGTTTGATCTGGAGGCTGAGGATTTTAATCTAAACCAGATCGTAGATTCAGCAGTGGATTGGGTGTCCAGCCCAAGTGTACCTCATTACGGGAATGAAAGTCCAGATATTACCTCCAATGAAGCAACACCTTCCCTAGAGCTAAAAGCCTTACCTGAACACCTCAAGTACGCCTACTTGGACGGAAGAGAAACCTTGTCAGTCATCATAGCATCCCACCTGACTGAGCAACAAGAGGACAGCTTAATATCTATTCTGAATAGACATAGGGAAGCCATTGGATGGACGATGAAGGATATCAAAGGGATAAGTCCAGCCATAATACAACATAGAATCCATTTGACCGATGAAGCAACTCCCAGGAGGGACCCACAACGCAGGCTTAACCCACTCACGCAAGAGTCAGTTAAAGTGGAAATTTTGAAACTATTAGACAATGGGATCATTTATCCCATTTCAGATAGTCAATGGGTTAGCCCTGTTCATGCGGTCCTGAAGAAAGCTGGCTTTACGGTAGTTGAAATGAGCAAAATGAGTTAGTACAAACAAGACTGCCCACCAAGGTTCGTGTTTGTATCGACTATAGAAAGTTGAACGCCGCCACCCGTAAAGACGACTTCCCACTACCCTTCATCGACCAAATGCTTGAGCGTTTGGCTGGACATGAGTACTATTGCTTCCTAGATGGGTGCTCGGGATACAATCAAATCCCCATTGCTGCAGAAGACCAGGAAAAGACCACGTTCACCTGCCCATTCGGAACATTCCCTTACCGACGCATGCCCTTTGGATTATGCAATGCTCCTGCAACATTCCAACGGTGCATGCTTAGTCTTTTCTCAGATATGGTAGAACATTTTCTTGAGATTTTCATGGATGACTTCTCCACTACTTAGATTCATTTGATCAGTGCCTTCATCACCTAGAGTTAGTTCTGCAAAGATGCAAGGAGAAGAATCTAACTCTAAACTGGAAAAAATGTCACTTCATGGTGAGACAGGGGATTGTCTTAGGCCATGAGATTTCTAGGAGAGGCATTGAAGTGGACAAGGCTAAAGTAGAAATAATTGCTAAGCTTCCACCACCCAAAAGCATCAAGGATATTAGATCCTTTCTAGGGCATGCTTGGTTCTACCGACGGTTCATTAAGGATTTTAGCAAAATCGCTAGGCCCTTAACCAACCTGCTCGCTAAGAACGTGCCCTTTGATTTTAATGATGAATGTTTCAAGTCATGGGGGAAGCTTAAGCAAGAACTTATTTCTGCGCCTATTATTTCTGCTCCTAATTGGGCCCAACCATTTAAAATCATGTGCGATGCCTCTGATTTTACTATTGGCGCTGTTTTAGGACAGCGCATCGACAATAGGCAGCACGTGATTTATTACTTGAATAGGACCTTGAATGACGCCCAACAGAATTATACAACGACTGAGAAGGAATTCTTGGCCATTGTCTTTGCGTTAGAGAAGTTCCAGCCATACTTGTTAGGCTCGAAGACGGTGATTTTCACGGATCACTCGGCCCTTAAATACCTCATGACCAAGAAGGAAGCAAAAGCCCGATTGATTCGGTGGATCGTTTTGCTTCAAGAATTTGACCTGAAAATTTGGGATAAACGAGGTATAGAAAACGTGGTTGCTGATCATTTGTCATGAATTCTGAATGCACCAATCATACAAGCTCCGATCAACGAGGATTTTCCAGACGAGCACATCCTAGCCATTCTTAAGGAACCCTGGTATGCGGACATTGTTAATTACCTGACCACTAGACAATTACCCGCTGACTGGACAAAGCAAGACCAAAATCGCTTCTTTGCCCAAGTACAATACTTCTTCTGGGAAGAGCCGTATCTTTTTAAATATTATCCCGATAAGATTATTCGACAATGCATACTAGAGGAGGAACAGAGGAGTGTGCTCAGCTTTTGCCATGACCTTGCATGTGGAGGACACTTCGGTCCCCGCAAGACTGCAGAGAAGGTTCTACAAAGTGGGTTTTACTGGCCTACTTTATTCAAAGACTCATACCATTTTTTCAAGTCATGCGCGAATTGTCAGAAGATATGAAAAATTCAAGAAGAGACATGATGCCCCTAAACCCGATCCTGGAAGTTGAAATTTTTGATATTTGTGGTATCGACTTCATGGGACCATTCCATAATTCCTTCGGCAACCATTTCATTTTGGTCGCTATAGAATATGTCTCTAAATGGGTAGAAGCTGTGCCTACAAAGACCAATGACAATAAAGTGGTTGTCAAATTTCTTAAAGAAAACATCTTCTCCCGATTTGGCACCCCTAGAGCGATAATTAGTGATAATGGATCACATTTCTGCAACAGAATTTTTGAAGCTCTAATGTGAAAATATTCCATAAATCACAAGTTATCCACTCTGTATCATCCCCAGACAAATGGGCAGGTAGAAGTTACCAATCGACAACTCAAGCTCATTCTGAAAAAGACTGTCGGACAGAACTGAAAGGATTGGTCGGTCAAACTCAACGATGCATTGTGGGCTTACCGCACTGCTTCTAAGACAGTTCTGGGGATGTCTCCTTACAGAATCATATTCGAAAAAGCCTGTCATCTGCTAGTAGAGTTAGAACACCATGCCCTCTGGGCTATTAAGCAGCTCAATTTTGATTTGAGTAAAGCCGGTGAGCTAAGGAGACTGCAGATCGCAGAATTAGAGGAGATACGGAATGAAGCCTATGAGAATGCTCGGATCACCAAAAGCAGAACTAAACTTTTTCATGACCAGATCATAACCCGAAAAAACTTTACATCAGGAGATAAGGTTCTGCTGTACAGCTCGAGGCTTCATATTTTCGCGGGGAAGCTGAAGACTCGTTGGTCTGGACCATTCATTGTGCGCACCGTTTTCCCACACGGTGCTGTGCTTATTGTAGGCTCTAAGAATAACACGGAATTCAAAGTTAATGGGTAAAGACTGAAGCCCTTCTTGACCACTGAGCCTATGACTCCGGATGATAGTGTGCTGACTCTTTTTGTCCCATCATACACCTAACCACAACAATTAAAAAAAAGAAAAAAGAAAAATATATATATATAAAAAAATATGTTAATATGCTTACCCCTTCTATATTTTTTTGACATCTCTTTAGCCTATTCGCACTTGGCCGGCCCGGGTCAACGAAGACGGTGACATCATTTCTTCACCCTATTTATTGCATTCGCATTTACATATACATTCATTGAGGACTATGCATTAGATAGGTGTAGGGGGGTGCTACCACTTTTTCTTTTTCCTTTTATTCTTTCTTTTTTCCTTTTATTCTTTTTCTTTTTACCCAAAAAAAAATCTCCAGATTGAAAAAGAATTTCATTCTCTTTATAAAAATGACCGAATGGTGTTAGAATTAGGTTCAACCCTCATAAGTCCTCCTATACTTTAGTCTTCATAAAAGAAGAAATTAGGGTTTTTCTTTAAATTTAGAAAGGATCTTATACTTCTAACTCATTCTATTATTTTGCTTTAGATAGATATGCATAATGTGTAAGTGTGATGTGCTTGGGATTTTTTAACTCAACTTTGAATATCATTTAATTTTATAAATATTAATTATTCTTGGTTTCATTAGGCTTTCTATTTTACTCATGTAACACATATCAAACCGATGACTCCCAAACCAGATGATTTTAGGGCACCAGGTGGAAAACACCCTTCAGGTCAAATATGCAAGTAGAGTAGGCCACGAAATCAAGATTTACTTATATATTATACATTGATTTTTTTTTGGCGTGAGTAATCATGCTTCTTGAGGCACAATTATCCAGCGTTTTTTTTTTCAGAGTTGTGTCTCTAAATCCTAAGCATGTGTGTGTGGTTTATGCATACTCTACTAAAGCTAAATAAAAGGTATGAGTTATTTTTCTTATCCCTCCTAATTCTTAGTCAAACCAATCTTTCTTATTTATTTAGGCAAAAATAAAGATTCATTAATAAGGTTCCCTTAATTCCTACAACTTTTTGGTAAAATTCTTTTTCTTGAAAGAGGTTTTTTCACTTACTGGATTTTGTGGGTGCAATCCGCTGAAAACCCTCAGGAGACAACACTCCTCCTCTAGAGGAAACATAGAGCTTTAAAGGCTTGTTGCACATGCTCAGTGCAATCGCGTCACCTGCGAAAGTGGTGTAATAATTTTCTTATTTTTTGTTTTACTCGGGACGAGAAAAAAGATAAGTGTGGGGGTGTGATTAGTCTCTAATTTTTCATAATTTTTATCACATTCACATAGTTATTTGATGTAAAATTCTGCTAATAAAGATTTACTTGCTTGATCCTAGGTCCATGGTGTGCAAATAAAGAAGAAGACCCTAAATCACTATTTAATGGGTGATTAAAGGCATACCAAGTAGCCATTGACTATAGAGTAAAGATTTTGTCAGTCTGGGGCATCAAATCCAGAAACCAGAAGATCCACCTTACAGGAGACAGAAAGGACGACGCACTGCCTGAAACCAGGTGCGCGCTACCCTGGCATGGCCACGGAAATGCGGCCTGGGCCGCGTTTCTGCGGCCATGTGGGCGCGCGCGCCCAGGCTTTGGGCCAGGGGTTGCCTCCCTGGCCCCCTTTCCCCTAGTGCCTATAAATACCCCCCAGGGGTCTTCAGTTGAGAGATATCTAGAGAATAGAGTTGTATTTATTACTTTGTTGTTAGGAATTATAGTTGTTGTTTCTTTCTTCTTCTAGTTTTAGCTTTAGCCATTAGAGTGAAAGAGAGAGAGTGCGTAAGTGTTGTTTTTGAAGGTGACAAGCTAATACAAGTAACTACTTCTCTTTCTTCTTTCCATTTAATTTACTTTTACTTTCTTGTTATAGTGTAACTTCCTTTCTCTTAACTTCTTTTCTTTTGTTTTAGTGTAACTCCTTTTCTCTTTACCTCTTCTCTTTGATTATTTCTTTTACTACAATGTTTAACTAAATCCTCCATAGCATGGCTAACTAACTACTAACCCACTAATCTCTAATAACTTACTTGATAAACCCAAATGAGTCAATAGTGTCAACTAAGCCTTGTGCAAATAAGAGCTATGACATCTTAAAACGAGGGTCCAACTCTTACTTACATTCAAGTATTCACTTTCTTATATTTCATGCTTAATGGGTTTTTGATGATCTATGGATTGGATGCTTTACTTATTTTTGTAAGTTAAAGATTTTCCTTTTAACTTTGCCGATACCATTAGTGCACTTGTGTCTTCCGTTATTCTCGCCTTCAATTAGATCTTAATAAGGGAATGTCCAAGTTTTTGCCGTGTTAAGCTAAGTTATATGAAGAACTTTCACTCGATTTCCACGTGAATAGTTCCTATGCATAAGGGGTATTCTTGCCTATGATCCATTGTGAGGCTACATCTTCAAGAAGTTGGGGATTAGTGGGAGAACTTAGTAAAAAGTTAGCCATGCATTTTTTCCATTAAGAAAATCAAACTTTACAAATCACCAAATCATTTTCATACAATTCTTGAAACCAACTTTTTTTCATTTTCCAATTCTTTATTTAAAACAAAGAACTTTCTCTTTTCTTGAACAAAGAAGCCGCATCAAGCTTCCATCGCTCTCCCTCCTTGTGGATATGACCCGTATAGCAACTTCGCTACTACGGAAGAATCACAAAAGCAGTGACATCAGCCACACTCTTTTTACTTATTTTTGTACTTGCTTTTTGCCGATCAGCCGGTTAACCGACTGAAAAGTACCCACTCTCGGGTACTGCCGGTTGATCGGGCGATTGACCGGAGGCACAACGGTCAGAAATATGGCCATTGCGCCGGTCGACCGGCCGGTTGACCGAAAGGGCAATTCTGCCTTCTCAGGCTACCAACAGATCTATTTTTTAAGAGGCTATAAATAAGCCATCTCTTGGGCTGTTTTTAATAAGAATTTAGAGAGCTATTTTCCCATTTTTATAAGAGTTTTGCAGCAAGTTTTTAGAAGAATTTTTGTGCCGAAAAGATTTATTTTTATTTTTTTTTAAGGGTTGAAAAGTCAAGGAAATATAGAGTCTTTGGGAAATTGGTTTTTTTTCTTCATTTCTATTTCATTCTAGCATTTTTCCCAAGTAATTTCTTTGTGTTTTTTATTTTCAAACACCTTATTTTCTCACACTTGAACTATCATCTCTGTCCTATCTATAGGATCTTATTTTTGTGGGAAATACTGTTTGTGGTCTATTGTGATCACCAACAGTTGTTTGTGGTCTATTGTGATCACCAAGTTGTAATCTTTCTTTTGCTTTGGCTTGTGTTCATCCCTTTAGTGTAGAGGTGATTGTGGTTTGGCTTAGTGCATATCCCTCTTGTGTAGAGGTGATTGTGATTGTTGTTCGGCTTTGTGCCTTATCCCTCTTATGTAGAGGTGATTGTTGTTTTAGCTTTGTGCCTTGCCTCTTAAGTAGAGGTGGTTATGGTAGAGAGAGAAGTTGTGTACTCCTAAGTTTGTATTTGCAATTTCTTAGTGGAGGTTCCCTGTGTGGGAGGTCCTGTGTGGACATAGTAAAAATCCTTCTGTGTGAAGGCGGGGACATAAAGCAGTGGCTCGAACTTTAAAACATATCTTTGTGTTTGCGTTTGATCCACTATCTCTAAACTATCTCTCTTATATCTTGCTTTGCTTCATATTGTTCATATCACTTATATAATTTATATTGATTGTGTGCCCATACTTGTGTTGAACCAAGAGAGCTTCATATAGCACCTAAACTCTTATTTAGAGGAATCAAGAGGAGATAGTGCAGAGCCCTTCATAGAGAATTTGGCTACACTCTTTGGTTACACATAGTGTGTTGCAATTAGTTTATAATTCCGCATCATTTGTCATTAGATTAGCAAATACACCTATTCACCCCCTCTATAGTGTATTTTCAATAGATAGATGTACTCTTCTCCAGGTAGCTTATTGTAATACACATATGGGTCATAATGGCTTCGTGTGTACCTCTTTTCTCCTATGAAATTGTCAATACGGTTGTACCTCTGCCTTGGAGATTGCTTTAATCCATACAATAGTTTCTTCAGTTTGCATGCCATATTCCCCTTTCCTGCTATTTTGAACCCCGTCGGCTGAGACATGTAGATCTCCTCTTCAAGTCTATAAAGAAAGTTGACTTTTAACATCGAGCTGATCAAGTTTCAACTCATACTATGCTTCCAATGCGAACAAAATCCAAATAGACGAGTGTTTTACAATAGGTGAGAGTGCCTCGTTGTGGTCAATGCCTTCTCATTGAGCGTGCCTTTAGCTACCAACCTAGCTTTTATAGCATACAGTATCACCATCTGAAGATCCTTATTTCTTTGAAAATACTCACTTACATCCGATCGCCTTCTTTTCCTTGGGCAACTCTGATAGTTCACAAGTGTCGTTCTTATGTAGAGAACTCATCTCTTCCATTATGACATCCTTTCACATCTTGAACTCCGAACTAATTTCAGTTTCCCTGTAAGTAGACGGGATTGCCTTTCCAATGACTGGGAGAGCATAGGCTACGTTCATGTTAGTAGTGAGCCAACTGGCTCACGTGGATTTCTCTGAGTTCTTCCAACTGCAATGTATTCTTGAACATTACCCATAGCCTGTTTCTAATCCTCATTATTATCAACATTTTGTTCAGCTACCTGATGATCTCCTAGCGTCGCTGAGGGCGTGACCTCAATTAATATTTCTTTTTAGAGACGGTGAAGTAACATCACACTCCATCGGCTGCAATATCCTTTTGGTCGTCTGACTCTTCACCTGCTAAGAGTTTATAGGCTTCACCATTGAAGCCTCATCAAACATGACGTCTCTACTCAAGATAAATTTTCTGTCCTTTGGATCCCAAATTTTGTAGCCTTTTACTCCTTCCTTGAATCCTACGACACGTTTTTTCTCACCCTTGGGTCCAACTTGTCTTTCTTGACATAATAGTAGGTCAGACACCCAAATATCCATAGCGAATCATAATCTTGAGCAACTTTTCTGATCAAACCTCTAGAGGAGTTTTACCTCCTGTTGCAGACGAAGACAAATTGTTAACAAGATGGCAAGCATATTCCAATGCCTCAGCCTAAAAAGATTTTGATACGCCGGTGTTGGATAACATGCAATGGACCATCTCTAGTAAGATGATATTCATCCTTTCAGCCACCTCATTTTATGGCGGTGTTTCTCTCACAGTGAAGTGCCTTTCTATGCCCTCATCATGATATAGCTGTAGGAAAGGATCATTTGTATATTCTCCTCTGTTGTCTGAATGTAGTACCTTGATCTTTCTTCCCGTATCCTTCTCTATGTTCTTCTTCCACTCCACATATAGCACCAGAACTTTCCCTTTGTGCTTTATGGTATATACCAAACATCGCCTAGAGTAATCATCTATAAAAGTTACAAAGTAATGGTTATCTCCAATAAATGTCGTCTTGATAGGTCCCCAGACATCTGTGTGAACATAATCTAGAATTCCCTCGGTGCAATGAGTTGTAGTGCACAATCTCACCTTGGTCTTCTTTCTAATGACGCAATGTTCACACAATTTCAATTTGCAGCTAGTGGCACCTTTCAATAAATCTTACTTTGTAAGAGCTCGCAAAGACTTTTATACTGTATGTCCAAGCCTCATATGTCAGAGTTAGGTGTAATCATTATCTGAAATTATAGAAGTTGCCACTTGCCCTATAACCGTACTACCCTTCAAGTAGTAAAAATTATTGCGTCGGACGCCCTCCAAAACAATCATCGAACCTTTAATCATTTTGAGAACTCCATCCCTAATAGATACTTTAAGATCCAATGCTTCTAAAGCACCAAAAAGATAAGATTTCTTTTCAGTTGAGATATGATCGGGGGAAAACCGTGCAAGAAAAGTGTATGTTTTGAGATTACGAGTTAAAAGTGCGTGCTTTGGCTTTCTCGATATTTCCGTTATAGCATAGAGGCTAAACAGGTAGAATCCAAAAGGACGGGAGGCGATAGAAGCTTTACCGGTCTATTCACGTGTGTGTTAACAGTTTTTCTATGTTTTAAAGAATGAAAAATAAAGAAAACAAAGAATAGAAAAAGAAGGATAAACTAAGAAGTGGGAAACATAGAAAAGAATATATTTGTAATTTTTGGTATATTTCTAAAACATAGGAAAAAGGAAAGAAAACTCATGGTTACTAACTACTAATGGCTCCACTAACGATGATAACCTCTTAGTGATAGTTGCCTCACATCTATTCTTGGCCATCATTAGTCCTTGGTTCAAGAGCATTACAAAGCATGACCCATAAGATCACTTTCACATCCAAACTCAACAAAAAAGAGCAAGTAAATTAAACCATCAAAACTAAAGTAGAGCAAGCATGGAATAAAGTAATGTTAACTTGTTAGAGAGTTAGGACGTTAGAGTCTTAGAATCCATCATCATTAGCCATCAATGACTCTTGCAAGAGTAAGGTCAAGTAGAGGCTATTAAATTCATATGGATTATTAAGTAAGGAGTAAGCAAGTTAGTGGTTAGTAGTTGTTGCCATGAGAGAAAATTAGCTAAGCATGTAAAAAGAGTTAGAGAGAAGAAAATAAGGAGAGATAAAAAGAGAACCTTTTATAGATTGTCACCTTCCATTACAAGAACTCTTACTTTCATCCTATGTATTGCTCTCTTCCCTATTGTAAGATCTACAAGAAATAAAAAATACAAAAGAGGAGGAGGAAGAACAACTAGCCTAAACTAAAGAGAAAAAATACTTTAAAAACTATATGCATGGAGAAGAAACAACCCTAAAAACCTCCTCCTTTCTATTCTCAAAATACTGGGCAATTTATTTGCAAAAGGGGGTACCAGGGATAGTGTACGGAGCCGCGCATCAAATCATGGCATGCGGCTCCAAGCTATGGCCTCGTTTCCGTGGCCATAAAGGTATCGCGCGCGTGGCACTGCCTGCCATGTGTTGTCAGTTCGTCCCCTGTCTCCTGTACCTCCTGGTTTCTGGATATGGGCACCCAGTTTTCACAGATTCACCCCAAAGTCAATGGCAATATTTGTAGGCTTTAAATTACCAAATAAATGAGATTTTGGGCTTCTTATTCATTTCATGCCATGGACCTAGAAACATACAAAAGATGTCTTATTAACAGAATTTCATATTTAATAAATATGAAGATGTGATATGAAATATGCATATTTAGAGAGTAATCACACCCTCACACTTATTTTTTACTCGTCTCAAGCAAAACAGAAAAACTAAGAAAATTATTACACCACTTTCGCAGGTGACGTGATTGCACTGAGAATGTGCAACAAGCCGTTAAACCTCTAGGTTTTTCCCAGAGGAAGAGTTTTGTCTCCTGAGGGTTTTCAACGGATTACACCCGCAAAATCCATAAAGAAAGAAATCAAATGTTAGTATTTTGAAAACACATTTTGAAATAGATAAAAGTATTGAAATATTTCTATGAAAATTTAAGTGATCAAAGATCATAGCTTAACCAGAAATTATTCTTGCTTAAAATAAGTTTAAATGCAAAATCTTGTTATAAATTAGATTTAAGAATTTAAATTGAATTGATTCTTTGATCTTTCATAATAGCTCTTAGAAAAATATGCACTTTATGAACTGCGAAGATTTTTGGAATATTGACTATAACTTTCATGCCATTTATTTATATTATTTTTTTCTTCCCTTAATTTTCTTACACTTTCAAGCTTACCCGGGTAGTTAGCCTTTAGCCGATTACTCCCAAACAAGATGATTTTAGAGAACAGATGAGAAAATATCGCTTGGGCTTAAGGATTCGAGTAAACAAGGTCACAAAACTAGAGGGGATTATTTTATTTTTGTCTACCATTTTAGGCGTAAATAATCATGCTTCCTGAGGCATAACTACCCAATTTCAATAAGCGATTTTATCATCCTTTTTTATATATTTTTATGGCATTTTTTATGACATTTTTTTTGGCATTTTCAGTCTTTGTTTCAATCCCAAAAAATTGTGTAAGTGTGAAGTGCATATATCTAAGACAAAAAATTCAAGATCAAATTGTCTTTCTAATTTTACTTTTTTATCCTAAAATTTAAACAAGATCTATTATTTTGACTCTGTTTAAGAATTCATAATTTTAGGTCTTCTTAATTCTTAAGATCTTCTTAACTTTCTTAAAATAAATCAAAACTAATTTTCTAATTTCAAAAAGTTTTGTAAAAAGAAAATAAAAGAGTTTTTATATGAAAGAAAAATATAAAATTTTTCTAAAAAGTAGTGTAAAAGAAAAAAATTAAAACTAACTATGTTAGTAAATTCTTCCCCACACTTATCTCATGCATTGTCCTCAATGCACCGTGAATGTGTATATGCATGAAACAAATAGGAAAGAAAAGCTTACCTCAAGCTGGTGGCTCCGATGGTGGTCTGATTGATCCACAAAATTCGGCCCAATTCAGATATTATGTATCTCAAAGGAACCCTCCAGTGACCTCTCTATTATGACCGAGTAAAATAATGTTGAAGTATATGGTTTTATTTAAAAAATTTCCCCATTAAATTTTCAATTTTCAACAATAATTCTTGAGACATTTTGTTCAACACCTTCGTCCAACAATGAAGTGTGATTTTTAGAGATGATTGATTTGGGCTCAAATGGAACAAAAATAAAAACCGATACTGACTCAGAAATTTGACTCAGATCAAGTCGAGATTCAAAAGTGAGAGTCAAAATTGGTTCAATAATGGGGTCCAAACCAAAGAATTGATGTTTACACACTTTTCCCATTAATGGAATGTGATCATAAAATATTGATGATTCAATTTCGTAATGTACTGAGATAGGATTCAATGTTAACTCCAGAATAGAGAAAATAATCTGGTAAAGATACCGGAGTAATTATTGAGTCAAAAAGTGAAATATAATTATCATCTTGAGGTTCAGGATCACTTTCATGTTCAATTTCAATTTCAGGAAAGGGATAACTTGCCAAAATGTCAATGTGATTTTCAAAACTTAGAGCTTGGTCAAGTTCCAATGGATGTGCTGAAATTGAATCTTGATTCCAAAATAACATAATTTTTGGGTCCAATCGGTAGAGTTAGGGATATAAGGATTCGTCAAAGGTTGACAAGAAAGACTTTCCTCATTCTCATTGATTAATTCACTCATTATTGAGTCTAACCTACTGATAAGCCAGGTAATAGAATTTTGAGTCTGAATTATGTCTTCCATACTCTTTGCAATTAGTTCTTCTTGAAAAAGTGAGTATAGAAGTTGGTTTTCGAAATTATGGTATAGTCGTGAGTCCATCAAATTTGCGATTGTTGCTCGGACTCACGCAAGAGTTCCTTATTCATTTCCAGGATAGATGTTGTTCGTTTTGAATCGGTGTGACTGGAAAAGATGAGTATGACTCTTGAAATTTTAGTTGAGATGATGAATCTAACATATTTTGAGATTATTGCGCCTTTCACAAAAGGCTTCCAAACTCTTTTTTTGCTCAGATTTTTCTTCAATTAGATATTCTAGAAAAAGAGTATATGGAGTTTGATGTAGTAAGGATTGTGAATAGAGCAAATTTTGAATTTGTTATTGGGACTCAAGCTTGGCTTCCATACTCCTTTCCATATCAGATTTTTCTTCAGAGGGTGATTAAAGAAAAAGAGTATAGTAAGCAAAATCGGGGAATGAATATTGTGAAAATTTTGACAAGGTAGTAGAAAATTTTATTCAGGGGAGGTGAATCCCCATGAACTCTGTGAAGAGTGAAAATTATTTTGAAAATTATAGTCATAGGATTAGGGATATGGGTCATATTGAGTCGGATAATCCTAATCCGGCATATATAGTTGGTTAATGTTGTACATAGGCGGGTCAGAGTTATCCGAATCAAATGAGATTGAAGTGAAAAATGGATTCATTTGGTTGGAAAAATTTTGGTTGCCATTTTATCACAATAATCACAAAAAAGAAAAATCAAACAAGCAAATAGACAAACAAAGAAAAAGAAAAAAAATTCAAAAACAAGTCTATACTAGAGTTGACCTATCCCTGGATGACTCCTAACTGGTTAGACTGTCCACAGGGGGTAGATTGTAGGAATCTGACCACAAGTTAATCGGCCAGATAGGGGAAAGATCAATGGGAGGTATCCGTGTCGGAGCAACGGGTCTAATTAAGCCAAACTACTGTTCTTCGAGGTTTCGCCTCTCAATCCCCAGCCTTTGACACCGATTTGACAAGAGTCAAATTCTAACAACTTTCCCCTTAGGTCAATCTCTTAAATAAGTTTGAGATGTTCCTAGGGGCCAACGTATAGCAAATTTTATTTAGGCTTGGGTTGTGTGAGTAGGGAGGTGGTTTTTGGCCTAAGGGTAGGTAATGACTTCCCTATTAATTTTTGATTCGTGCAAGTATGCAATATAGAAAAGAATGAACACAAAAAAGGGAGTATATTACTCAAGTGTTTGTCCTAAGCAATATGCAATGCAATATGTACACCTTAGTCAAGATCACAACAATACAAGAACAAAATATAGTATATTGGAATTAAAATTGGCACGTGCCTAGATGCAAATGTCTAAACCATTTTAAAGCATCTGATTTTTGTATTTTAGTTCTTAAATTATGGCAATATATAGGTAATAGAAACTAGCAGCAGAATATAGCAATACACAAGAATTACCTAACCACACAAAAACAAGTGTGGATTTCTGCGATGCTAAATTTCTAAAAATTTTGTCCTTCACACCAAAAACAAAGAAGAAAAGTTAATAAAAATGTGAGATCAAACTGTTCCCATCCCCGATAATGGTGCCAAAATTTGATTGGGAGAAATCGTGCATGAAAAGTGTATGTTCTGAAATCACGAGTTAAAAGTGCGTGTTTTGGCTTCCTCGATACTTCCGATATAGCATAGAGGCTAAACAAGTCGAATCCATAAGGACGGGAGGCGATAGAAGCTTTACCGATCTATTCACGTGTGTGTTAACGGTTCTTCTATATTTTAAAGAAAAGAAAAGAAAACGAAGAATGGAAAGAGAAGGATACGGTGAAAACAAAGAAGTGTGAAACATAGAAAAGAATGTATTTGTGATTTTTGGTATATTTTAAAACAAAGTAAAAAGGACAGAAAACTCATGGCTACTAATACTAATGGCTCCACTAACCCTGCTAACCTCTTAGTAATAGTTGCATCATATGTATCCTTAGCTATCACTAGTCTTTGGTTCAAGAGCATTACAAAGAATGACCCATAAGATCACTTTCACATTCAAACTCAATAAATAAAAGCAAGCTACACTTAAAACATCAAAATGAAAGTAGAGTAAGCTTGGAATAAAGTAATGTTTACTTGTCAGAGAGTTAGAATGTTAGCGTGCTAGAATCCATCATCATGAACCATTAATGGTTCTTGCAAGAGCAAGGTCAAGTAGAGGCTATTATATTAATGTGGATTATCAAGAAAAGAGTAAGCAAGTTAGTAGTTAGTTTCCAAGAAAGAAATTAGCTAAGCTTGTAAAAGGAGTTAGAGAGAAGAAAATAAGGAGAGATAAAGAGCGAATCTTTCATAGATTGTCACCTTCCATTACAAGAACTCTTGCTTTCATCTTATATACTACTCTCTTCCCTATTACAAGATCTACAAGAAATGGAAAATACAAAAGAGGAAGAAGAAGAAGAACAACTAACCTAAACTAAGAGAAGAAACTACTCTAAAAAGTATATACATTGAGAAGAAACAACCTAAAAACCTTCTCCTTTCTGTTCTGAAAATGCTGGGCAAATAGGCAAATGGGGGCACCACGGAGAGTGTACGCAGCCGAACGTCAAATCATGACACGCGGCTCCAAGCTATGGCAGAGGAAATGCGGCCATGGCCTTGTTTCCGCGGCCATAAAGGTACCGCGCCTGCGGCGCTGCTTGCCACGTGCTGTTAGTTCTTCCCCTGTCATCTGTACCTCCTGCTTTCAGGAAATGGGCACCCAGTTTTGACAGATTCACCCCCAAAGTCAATGGCTATATGTGTAGAAATCACCAAAAAATGGGATTTTGGGCTTCTTCATTTCATGCCATGGACCTAGAAACATACAAAAGAGGTGTTATTAACAGAATTTCATATTTAATAAATGTGAAGATGTGGTATGAAATATGTATATTTAGAGACTAATCAAGGTACATATCTTACATCCTCCAATTCCTGTAACATTCCATCAAACATCTTGATCAAGACTGTTCCTATCCCTTTTATATGACGGATGATCATTACTCATGACCACAAAACATCCGTCTAGTTTCTTAAAACTAGAAAACCAATCCATATTGGGACATACATGATAGGTAGCTCCTGTATCGGTCAAACACTCAAAACACTTGAGTAACCTATGGTAGGAGTAGTGACTGAGAATGAAAATACCGATGAGTCTGAATTCGATCCACCTGCCTGTGAAGTTCCAGCTTGTGTACTGATCACCTATGCGAGATTTTCCTAAGTCTTTGACTCCTTCTTATCTTTGATCCTTGGACAATCAATCTTCTACTGCCCTAGCTCTTTGCAGAAGGCACACTGGTTCTTCTTCAGATCTTTGAAACTGATTTTGACTTTGATATCTCGCGATCGCCTTTGCCCTTCTAATTGGAACTCCTGCCTCTCACCATTAATGCCCCTGCTGATTTACTATTGGAAGAAAATTGTTTATCCTTCCTCCTCACTTCATAATTTGCAAGAGCAGCTGACGCATCATTATAGTTAAGTGATTGTTTCCCATTAATCAAGGTGAGGATAAAGGTTTCATACTCTTCATCAAGAAGAGAATTCAAAAGAATTAATACCTTATCCTCTTTTTCGATATTCACATCCACATTAACTAAATCTGTAAGAAGATTTGTGCAGTCGTTCATGTGCTCCACAATTGAGAATCTCTTCTTCAACTGGAAGTGATAAAGCATTCTCTTTAGAAGTAGTCGAGACTCAATACTCTTCGTCAGATATTTCTTCTCGAGAATCTCCCGTATCTTCATTACAGACGTCTTATGTAGCACATGATACTTGATATCTTGCGTCAAACAAGACCTTATCAGACCACATGCGTCCTATTCATCTTGTCTCAATCCTTTTCAGAAGTCTCCTCCGGCTTTTCTTTCAGTCGTAGAGTGACTTCAAGGTTTGATGTCGTCAATGCATCATCACCTCATACCACCACATCCTAAAATTGTTCGTGCCATCAAACTTTACCACATCAATTTTCATCGGATGTGGGTTCATGGATTTCACCGTGGTTGACTTTCTCCAGCCATCTTTTTAATAGATTCCTTAACACAATGCAGAAAATAATTAGTTAAAACAAATCAAATAGGAAAGATTAGATCTTTATCTGCAAACGAAACTGTAGACAGTCACCAAATTGATTTGCTCCACCTGAACGGAAAAACTCCCCGTCAAACCCGAAAAGCTCTGATATCACTTGCTGGGAATCCAAGCAATAGAGAAGATGGGCACCAAAGAATATTCATCAATCACACGAACAATTAAATAATGAAAAGAAAGAGAAAACATAATATTTAACGAGGTTCGGCTTTTATCCTATGTCCTCGGCACAAGGAGAGAAAGTTCTTATTGAATCAATAAATTACTGGTTACAAATATTGGAGACAATACACTCTTTATATAGCTAAAGAAACTACGAAGAAAAAAACAAAAAACACCTAATTCTAATCAGAAATGAATTTAGAATTAGATTTGGAAATAGGCTGCTACAGCCGAATTAGTCGACTAGAAAATATCCTAGTCGACTAATAACTCATATTAGTCGATTAGGGATTTGGCCTAGTCAACTAGTCTTTTATAAAACAGATTTTCAGCTCTCTATTTGTATCATTAGTCGACTAGGCCAAATGCTTAGTCGACTAGGTCCTGTTCCTCCTGTGCAATCCACTATTGATATGACTGATACGCTTTTATATTTGACACTATTGATTGCATCGATCTTTGACTAACTTTCAAAAGTGTTTAAAAAACTCTATCAATAAGATTTTACCCTCTCTCCTCACATGATGTGGAAGGGTAAGAAATGAAAATATATGAATAAGTGGTGGCCGGAAGGAATCAATTTAGGGGGTGGATGAGGTTGTAGCGAGTAAAAATAGAGGAGTGAGTTTTTTTCCTAATTATAAAGAAAAGTAGGTGGTTGTAACGAAATTTTCCAATAAATAATCAAATTAAAGCTTGTCAAGTTGGTATTTTTTATTTTGAATTTATTGTCATCATATTAAACTCTCTTTTGTTGATTAACCATATATTCTGCACTTCGGCGGAGGCTTGCATTATTTAGGAGGGGCACTCTAATAAAAAATATGTATATAAAGTTTATTAAAACTTTTACCACAAGTTCAAATAGAACTAGGTTTTTGAAATTTATAAGCAAACTACTAAGGACTCAACTCAATGTGTAGTTAATCAACATTCAAGAAGAAGAAAATCCTCTACCCTAGTAGTATTTTATAGTGACATTCAAAGATGTAACCTTTCTGATGATTAATATATGATACCATTACTTTCGTGTATCCAGCTAATGAATTTTGACTTCAAATAAAATTTAGTTAACTCCGTAATGTTGACATTTTCCACATTTTTCTACTCCTCCAAATTTCTTTAACTTCCTAACTAATGGGAATCCAAATAATCATGCACACATTAAAGCAGCATATATTAAGAAAATAGCCATCAAACAAGAATTCTAACAAAATTTGAATATTTTTGGGACATTTTTTAAGAACAAACTCTAGTCATTATTGTTGCTATAGTTTAGGCATATGCAATACATGTATGCAGTGGTCAATTCTCGACTCCGAAGGAGATCGTGACACGTGACAAACGGAGGTGCAACGAGGGAACAAACCATCGCTCAGCCATGGACTGAGTGTTTCCGCCATCCAACCTTAAGTCAAGATCCGAGATCTCGAGTTCAACCCTGACTCATCGAGCCTAACAACACTCCAGATCAAGCGCCCAAGAGCTTAGGTCCAAGCTCGATTTGTTAGGCCTGATATCACCTCTGGAAGCACTAATGAGCCTGATTTCTCCTCGGTATTGGATGCTTCTGGAAGAATCCTCTAGCACAAATAAGCTGCGAATTCTCGAAAACTACCAGATTAGATCTCAACTGCATAGATTGAACCCAGCCAACAGGTATCTTCGGCCAACAAATTTTATCTCAAGCTAATAAAACAGGCGGTTACAATCAACAAATCTGGACGTTATGATCTTACCCAACTTAAAGCTAACACACAACGTGCAACCAAGAGTGAAGCTGAATTCCCCGCGAAGGGCATTAGAACTTCTCCTCACGATTCCTCTAAACTAAGAGTTGAGGTGCTCAATAGCTCTCTTTGTTGAACACAAGTGTGAGCACACAAACAATATCAAACATATATATATGAGCAATAAGAGCAATGCAAGATATAAGTGTAGAGAGTTGAGAGAAAGAGCGATCCAAACACAAATGCAAAGATATGTTTCGAGATTCGAGCCACTGCCCTACGTCCCCGCCTTCACACAGAAGGATTTTAACTATCCACTAAGGATCTTGAAATTACACCTAGAGGGGGGAAATAGGTGTATGGCTACTCCAATGACAAATGATGCGAAATTAAAAATAAATTGCAACACACTTAGTGTAACCAAAGAGTGTAGCCGAATTCCTAGTGAAGGGCTCTGGACTATCTCCTCTAAATTCCTGTAAATAATAGTTGAGGTGCTATATGAAGCTCTCTTGGTTCAGCACAAGTATGGGCACACACAAACAATACCAAGCATATAAGTATGAAATGAACAATATGAAATAATGCAAGGCACAATATAAGAGAGAGAGTTTAAAGATAGTGGATCAAACGCAAACACAAAGATATGTTTCGAGGTTCGAGCCACTGCTCTACGTCCCTGCTTCACACAGAAAAATTTTCACTAAATTGTCCACACAGGACTTCCCACACAGGGAACCTCCACTGAGGATTTGGGCAATACAACCTTAGAATACACAACTCCTCTCTCAAACAACAACTACCTCTACATAAGAGGCAAAGGCACAAAGCCACATAATATCAACCTCTCAATAGAGGGATAGGCACAAAGCCAAACAACAATAATCACCTCTACACTTAGAGGGATAAGGCATAAAGCCAAACCAACCACAATTACCTCTACACTTAAAGGGATACCAACACAACCAAACACAACCTTCACAATCACCTCTACACAAGAGAGATGCCAATAAATACAAGGAAGGTTACAACTCTTGGTGATCTCAAAGACCACAAACCAATTTTCTCACAAAATAAAAATCCTAATAGATATGATAGATAGATAGCTCAAGTGTGAGAAAATAAATTGTCCACACAGGACTTCCCACACAGGGAACCTCCACTGAGGATTTGGGCAATATAACCTTAGAGTACACAACTCCTCTCTCAAACAACAACTACCTCTACATAAGAGGCAAAGGCACAAAGCCACATAATATCAACCTCTCAATAGAGGGATAGGCACAAAGCCAAACAACAACAATCACCTCTACACTTAGAGGGATAAGGCACTAAGCCAAACCAACCACAATCACCTCTACACTTAGAGGGATACCAACACAACCAAACACAATCTTCACAATCACCTCTACACAAGAGAGATGCCAACAAATACAAGGAAGGTTACAACTCTTGGTGATCTTAAAGACCACAAACCAATTTTCTCATAAAATAAAAATCCTAATAGATATGATAGTTAGATAGCTCAAGTGTGAGAAAATAAAGAGTTTGAAAATCAAAATCACAAACAAATACTTGGGAAAACTCTAGATAGACATATAAATGAAGATCAAAATCAATTCCCAAAGACTCTCTTTATCTTTAAATTTTTCAACCCTTTAAAACAAATAAAGATAAAATCTTAAAGCCCAAACACTCTTAAAAATTGCAGCTAAAAAACTTAAGAAGATAGAAAAATTCTCTTGAAATTCTTAATCAAAACAGCTCAAAGGGATGGGTATTTATGACCCAATCAAAAAACTAGCCGTTGGACCAAGACAGCAGAAAATTTCTACTGTTGATTGATCGGCCAACGGTTGGATTTCTGATTGCTGTGCCATCGGTCGACCACACGGTCGACCGAGACCTGGATACAGAGAGCAGAGCTCTTTGCCGGTCGATCGCCCGGTCGACCGGGGCCGGATCCAGAGAGAAGAGCTCTCTGGCGGTCGATTGGCCCTCCAGCCAAATGACATGTGCACGTTTGTGCACATCAGTCGACCGGACCGGTCGACCAACTTCTGTTTCGGTCGACCGTCTAGTCGACCAGCAGAAGGCCAGGTCACACAGTATAAGGGATTAAAACTTGGTCTTTTTACCTTCTAAAAAAATCCCATAAAATACACATAAATTCTAAAAAAATAAGTTCTTTTAAGATTTTAAAATACAAATATCTGTGACTAAAATTTAACACATATTATAAACAATTTGAACCATTTTTGTGATTTGAAATTAGGCTTTAAACAAAACTCGGTATTTTCCAAAACTTCGATTTTTGAAATAGAAAACCGTTTTGTCTAAAACTCATGTAAATACAAAAACATGATATTGAAACAACTTTGAAGCATATTATATATGGATAGAATCTAATATACAAATAAGATATAGATATATATATATATATATATATATATATATATATATATATATATATATATATATATATATATATATATATGTTTTGATATGAAATCCAAAATCCGATTAAACCAAAACCAATAAACTTTAAACTTTTGTGTGTGTGAACTTGAGCATATTAATACTATCTATCTTTACACAAGATCTAAATAAAACTAAACACAAGCTGAAGTCTTCTTGTCTCCAAGCTGACTCGATCCAAACACGATCTAACGAGCTTGACTCCAACCGAACGTAGATGCGATCTTGATGCTCAAGCTCTTGAAGCAATATGTAAAAGCTCCAAAACTCCTTTGCTGAAGCTAAACACCTACTAATATCTTGGTCAATCACTGAAACTACTTAAACACAAGATTATTAGTAAACTGTAACTACATGAGTTAATCATCATTAAAACTAGAGTGATGGACCTCTGGGCCAACAAATCTTCCATAAAGGAGCATCCATCGAGGAATTACAACAATACAAACTTGGAGCACACAACTCCAACTCTCACTCTTTTACACAAGAGGGAGGCACAAAGCAAAGAAAAGTTTACAACTTGGTGATCCGATGATCACAAACAAGACTTAGTGATCCCAAAGACCACAAATAAAACCTCTGACAATACAATAATCCTAGAGGATAGATTTGCAATGAAAAGCTCATGTATGTGAGTGAACAAAGATTTTGGAAAAGAAACACAAAGAAAACTCTTGGGAAGAACTCTTGAAATGATATAAGAAATGTAGAACTAGAAACTAAATTTTGAAAACTTGTTTTTCTTATATTTTTCAAAACTTTGAAACAAATAAAGATACAGATTTTTAGCACCAAAAACTTGTTTAAAACTTTTTAGAAAGTAAGCAAAATAGCTCTTAAAATTTGTTAAAAATCTTATCCAAAGTCGGCTCCAAAAACCCCTTTAAATAGGTTGTCAAAAACTAGTCATTAGAGGCTCAGATTGAGCTACCGGTCGGTCGACCATCAGCTGTCAAATTTCTAACCATTGGGGTTGCCAGTTGACTGCCCAGTCATTCGTCCCAAAAACAGAGAAGAGCAAGCTCTTCTCGGTCGACCGTTCGGTCGATCGGAGCTAAAAACCAGAGAGTAAACCCTCTTGGTCGGTTGACTAGAGCCAAAATACCAAAATAAGTTTTGATAAAAATAAAACATAAACATATGAATTAGATACATCAAAATAAGTTTTCCAAAACATATATGAATTATCGATGTATATGGATGAAATCCAATACACTTATAAATCATGCAAACTTCTTTGATGAAATCTATTCATGAAACTAATAGATGTATACATGATAAGCCAAAACTCGAAATAGTATATATGATAATCCAATAAACATAGAAATAAGTTTCTATTAACAATAAAACTCTAACATGAGTGGATAGAATCCAACACATATATAAACCATGAAACTTATCCCATTAAGATGTAAACCATGTAAGGTAAACTTTTAAAACTAAAATGGTTAAATCAAAACCAAAACTATTTATCATGAAAGTGAAATAAACTTGTGTGTGCGAATTTGAGCATTTCAATACTATTCTATCTTTACACAAGATCTAAACTAAATAAACCTAGATACATATCTTCTTCTCCTAGTCGACTTGATCCAAACACGATCCATTAGCTTAACTCCATCTCGAGTACTTGATGCGATTTTTAAGTGCAAGCTCTTGAATCAACACGTGCCAGCTTAGGAACTTGACTTCGAGTCTTTTGTAGAAGCTAAACACCAATTATGATCTTGACCAATATTTGAAATTTAATAAACATAAGATCATAAGTACCATAACTTCATAAGTTAATCATCATCAAAACTAGGGTGCTAGGCCATTGGGCCAACAATCTCCCCCTTTTTGATGATGACAAAACTTATGAAGTTATATATATGCATGGATTAAAGAAGAGCTTTGAAAAAGCTCCCCCTTAACTCATGCATAGCAAAAGCATATGGATATTCAACGAAGCACTTAAATATAAAAACATATATATGCATAAATACAAATAAACATGCATATATATTAGTACTCTGATATCAATTGAATGGATATGTAATAAGAATTCTAAATATCAAAAGCATAAAATATATGCATATGAAATCAAAACACACGCATATAAATAATTAATCTCCCCCTTTTTGTCAATCATCAACAAAGGGGTAAACTATCAATAGAAAATAAAACATATACCAATTTAAAGTTAAAAATAAAAAATATTTTGATACAAAAAAATATATCAGTTGAAAAATATCATGAATATCATATAAAAATTATACCAATTGAAAGTAAATAATCCATGATATCAATCTTTTGAAATTCTAAATCATTTTGTAATATAGATACCAATTGTAAACAGTTGATACCAATATGAAAATATAAGCATTTTCTAAAACAAAATATTTTTCTCAAAAATAATAGGAGTAAGATACCAAATGAAAATAAATTCAAAAAATTTCTCCCCCTTTTTGAAATACCAACAAAACCAATACATAAGCTTGTAAAAGATACCGATTAATATATAGAACTAAATCAAGCGTGGCATAAATAAATTTGTGCTTTAAAATATTTATGTATACACATTGTTAATCTAACACAAGAAATCGTATATATGTATGTATGATCAATTTAAATACCAATTGAAATATAATGCATATATATATATATATATATATATATATATATATATATATATATATATATATATATAGTGAGTTGATCCTCTAAGAACCGTTCTCACGGATTTCTGTCAGAACTTTTATGTGAGCCGTCAGATCTGATAGAAATCAGATTTTATTTGATTTGATCTATCAGATCTAACGACCCGCATGAAAGTTCTCACAGAAATCTGTGAAAACCGTTCTTAGGGGATCAGCTCCATATATATATATATATATATATATATATATATATATATATATATATATATATATATATATATAGAAAACATGAGTTTACAAAATAAAATATCATAAGAATTATATATAACTCATAGCATCCACCCTATCATCCACATGTTAAAGAGATATTCAATGTGAGCATAAAAGGCATGGTCTCCCAGCCAACCGCCCTTAAAAGATAATAGTTTTCAAAAATAATGTTTTGAAAGATATTTTAGCATAGGTTGAAAACACTACCAACTGAAGAATAGAAAACTAGTTTATATTAATTTTGAAAACTAGTATGAAATCCTTCAAGTAAGGAATAAAATAGATATATCTCATAAAAACATGCTAAATACACAATAATTGACACTTAAAGATCAATGAAGCACATATATGCTCATGAATTAAAAATCAAGAGTAAACAAATGATGTAGAGTGCACAAAAATCATGTAATCAACATATGCATGAAGATAAGATAGTGAAGCGCAAATATCATCAAAACAAATGAAATCTCTTTAATCATAAACATGAAAGCATGAATCTTGAAAAATCAAAAGTCATCAATCAATACATTGAGGATATATAAGTAAACTTCAAGGTATATGTATGTAGCGCCAAAACTAAAGCATATATATTCATTCCAAATATGAAAAGAGTCCACAATAGAATATATGGCATATAATGCAAGTGACTCAAGGATAGAGCATGTATATCAAGTAGTTTAGACAAAATTTATATATACATGAAGCTAAACACATTCTCAAGAAAATATGCATAAGAGTGATATAAACAAAATGGAAGAATACAAGTATAAATGCAAGAATCATCAAAACTAAGTTATATAAGTACTTGTAATAAGTACACATGAGCAATAAAGCATGAAACGCAAGAATCAAGTGTAATTCACAAGTATAAATACAAGTTTTAACAATAATTGTATCTAAACGTGTAATCAAAATATGGTGAGCACTAAATATCAAAAACATGTGTAATAAACAAATATGATCATTTGTGTAAATGCAAGTGCCATTACAATAAGGATATGCATACAAAGCTAAACAGTAGTTAGAACACATAGAAATAAATCCATATAAATATGGGTGTATCTCAAATACTATATATGTATATTACGAGTCTAATAAACATTGCATTTAAATATAATAAGCATGAAAACCAATACATGCTAAAATCATTTGATATAAAAAGCATGTAAACACAAACAAGGTAAAGAATAGAGATAATTACCAAATTAATTGAACTAATCTTCACTTCTCCAAACATAGTGTTCCTCTCACCAAAACTTTCTTGATAGCGGTACATCCAATGTAGTGTCCATTTTGCTCAAACAAATTCACCACTAGGGCACCAAATCTCTCACGTCTTGTGAAAGGCCACACCTACATCAAACGAAATAGGAATAAATTTTGGTACCCAAACTTTCTTGGGTCCATGGGGTTTAGTATCTCTCCTAAACCAAACATTTTGATTTGTAAAATTTAAAACATGTAATCTATCATAACAAAACTTTGTAAGGTGGTCCTTATGACCACAATGTGTAAATTGTACACTCTAGCATACATGAAATCATGTGTGAGCTTGATGAACATGTGTATGTTATGAAGGGTGTGCATGCAAATATAGAGCATGTTTCTTGCGAAACATGGATTCCAATCTCGTGTAGTTCATGACACATTGGCTCAAAGTGGAGCCCAAACAATCTACACTCTTCTTCAAAGAACAAATATCATTATCAATGGAAGAAGAAGCAGAGAAAGTAAGATAAATAATATTCTTATCACAAGAAGATGATGCAATGGAAGCATGATAAGAATGGAAAGCAAAATATAACTTTTCATTTTCTTCCAAAACAATTTAAAATTGGGGTTTTAAAGAATTCTTTTCTTGAAAAACAAAATCTTTTTTCTTGGAAATCAAAACAATTTTGTTTTTCAAGGAATCATTTCCTTTAAAACAAACTCAAGTCTAGAAGACAAAATATCATTTTTCTTCAAAATATCATCAAAATCATTTTTAATCTTCAAAATCTCTTTTCCATTTAAAACAAGATTAAGTTGAGTTTTCAATGAATCCGTTTCATTAGAAATCTTAACCTTTTCTTTAAAACCAAATTGAGTTTTGAAAATAACATATCATTTTCTTTCCTTAAATTAAAACTCTTATTTTTCAAAATTTTGTATTTTGAAAGCAAGTTTTCACAAAATACGAAAAGTTCTTTATTCAAAGCATAGGCATCCATGCTACTATCATGATCATTAGAAGAGCTAGTATAATCATTTGATGAGTGTCCGAAGCTACCTCAAGAGAGTCAATCCCTTGGACCATGTAGCAAGCTTGGTCGGACTCATCTCCAATAGATTCCTTTTCCAAAACATTTGTCATTTATTCTTTGAGAGAGGTCAAAGTGTTCCACACTGCAAAAGCGGAATCACAATGAGAAACCATAGATAAATGATTTTTGCTAAGTGTTTGCCTAAGTGCATGCAATGCTTATGTATTAACCTCTAAGTACTTGTCATTATCAACATATGATTTCTTGCTAGTGGCAAGGTAAGCATGCAATCCTAGGATTTTAAAGTAAGCACTCATCTTAAACTTTCACATATCAATGTTCAAAACATCATGCATGGGTGGTGCAAGATAATCCATGAGTGTAAACAAATATGTGTGCAAAGAAAAAAAAATAGATTGGCAAATAAGGATCACCTAGGTGGTTAAACCGAATATTAGGCGCGTAGGCTCTGATACCAATTGAAAATACACCTAGAGGGGTGAATAGGTGTAGTGCTAATCTAGTGACAAATAATGCGAAAATAAAAACTAAGTGGTAATACACAATGTGTAACCAAGAGTGATGCCGAATTCCACGTGAAGAGCTTTAGAACTTATCCTCATGATTCCTCTAAATAGATAGTTGAGGTGCTTCAATAGCTCTTTTGGTTGAACACAAGTATAAGTACACAAACAATATCAAGTATGTATATAAATGAGCAATAAGAGCAATGCAAGATATACGAGTAGAGAGTTAAGAGATAAAGAGAACCAAACACAAATACAAAGATACATTTCGAGTTTCGAGCCAGTGCCCCCGCCTTCACAAAGAAGGATTTTAAATATCCACTAAGGATTTTCCACAAAGGGACCTCCACTGAGAAATTACAATAATACAAACTTGGAGTACACAACTCCAACTTTCACTCCTCTACACAAGAGGGAGGCATAAGCTAAGCACAAAGCAAAGAAAAGTTTACAGCTTGCTGATCTAAGATCACAAATAAGACTTAGTGATCCCAAAGACCACAAAAAAAATCTTTCACAATACAATGATCCTAGAGGATAGATTTGCAATGAAAAGCTCAAGTATGTGAGTGAACAAAGATTTTGAAAAAGAAAGACATAGAAAACTCTTGGGATAAACTCTTGAAATGATATAAGAAATGTAGAACAAGAAACTAGATTCCCAAAAGTTGTTTTTCTTTGATTTTTCAAAATTTTGAAACAAATAAAGATATAGATTTTTAGCACCAAAAACTTGTTTAAAAACTCTTCAGAAAGTAGGTAAAATAGCTTTTGAAAACTTATTAAAAATCTTATCCAAAACAAGCTCCAAAAACCCCTTTAAATAGGTTGTCAAAAACTAGCTATTAGAGGCTCAGATTGAGTTGTCGGTCGACTGGTTGGTCGACCGCCCTGTCAACCGCCCTAAAAATAGAGAAGATCTTGCTCTTCTCGGCCGATCATTTGGTCGACCGAAGCCAAAAAGAAGCGAGTAAACTCTCTTCGTCAGTCGACTGCTCGGTCGACCGAGCCAAGTCCGAAAGTGGGCTTGAGCCAGTTGGTCGACCGGTCGGTCGATCGTAGTTGGGCATGTGCATATGTCTATGTCGGTCGACCGAGCTATCCTTCAGTCGACTAGTCGGTCGACCGCAAGCAATCCAAAAACACATTAAAACTTATTTTTTCTGATAAAAATCCAACTAAATCCAAATAAAATCCATAAAAATAAGTTCATATAAATTCTTTGAAGTACAAATATGTATGACCAAAAATAAACATATATTACAAACAATTGAACTATTTTTGAGGTATAGAAATTAAAGTATAAACCGAAAATCGTATTTTCCAAAAACCAAACTTTGAATTGAAAATCTAATTTTTCCTATAAACTTGTATAAATATAAAAACAAGATATTGAAACATTTTGAAGTATAGTGTGTATGGACATTATCCAATACACATAGTAAATGATATATATACTTATTTTTGATAATAAACACCAAAATAAGTTTTGATAAAAATAAAACTTAAACATATGAACTAGACATATCAAAATAAGTTTTCCTAAACATATATGAGCTATCAATGTATATAGATGAATCCAATGTACATATAAATCATGTAAAGTTCTTTTGATGAAATATATTCATGAAACCGATAGATGTATACATGATAAGCCAAAAACTTGAAACCGTATCCATGATAATCTAAAACACATAGAAATAAGTTTCTATCAACAATAAAGCTCTTACATGAGTGGCTAGAATCCAACATATATATAAACCATGAAACTTACTCTATTGAGATTTAAACCATGTAATCGTAAACTTTTAAAACTAAAACAGTTAAATTGAAACCAAAACTATTTATCATGAAAGTGATAAATAAAATTGTTTGTGTGAACTTGAGCATTTCAATACTATTCTATCCTTATACAAGATCTAAACTAAACAAATCTAGATACAAGTCTTCTTTTCCAAGTCGACTTGATCCAAATACGATCCATGAGCTTGACTCCATCTCGAGTACTTGATATGATATTTAAGCTCGAGCTCTTGAATCAACACATGTTAGCTTCAAAACTTGACTTTGAGTCTTTTGTAGAAGCTAAACACCAACTATGATCTTGACCAATATCTGAAACTTAATAAATACAAGATCATTAGTACCATAACTTCATGAGTTAGTCATCATCAAAACTAGGGTGTTAGGCCATTGGGCCAACAAGTAGATCATTTCTCTTTTCAGTAGTTTTTTTCATTTGAGTTTCCATGTTAAATCTCTTTGCGTTTGCTGTGATCTTCTGGTCTGCGCGTGTTTTGCAATTTGGTTCCCGTGGGGGGGAGTCCTTGGAGATTTTTTTCGCTGCATTTGGTGCTTTCATTGAGATTTATTGAGTCCACACTCAATATCTCCTCCTTCACTTACCCTTTCCCCAAAAAGCCTCGTCCAACGGAGATGGCCCCATCGAGAAGAAGCTGCTCTCAAGACGTTGCCATCATCTCCTCAAGGCAAACCGATTGCCACTGGAGGCACGGTCGACTGATCTATCCCAAAACTCATTTTCAAGATAGTTTTTGAATTAGAACTCATTTTTAAATGTTTAAAATATGCTTTGGGAACATAAGCTATGAGGTACATGTTTGAAACTGGATAAAAAATTTTGAAAAAATATAGAGCATGTATCAAAAGCCATTTTATAAAATACCAAAGCATAAATACATGAAATCCTGCATTATGTGTGTCCTTGAGCATCAATTCAACATTCTATATTTAAATGTTCTATTTTCTTGTATAGGTTCTACATGTCTTAAAGTAATCTTCAAGTGGGCTTCTCCAAAATCCATCCTAGATTGTTTGAGCTTGAATTCTATCTTTGAGTGAATTTGGGACTTCAACACCTTCCTTTTGAGGAAGAATGAATCTAAACATTTTTTAACCCTAAAAAGCTTAAAACACTTGAACTTAATTAGTACCTTATAACTCTATAAGTTTTATAATCATCAAAATAAGAAACTGGCGATTGTAAGCTTAGGCAAACTTTTTTATCTATCCTATTTAGGATTCTCGTTTTTGTGAAACTTCTAGTTTGTGATCTTTGTGATCACTAAGTGGTGTATTCCTCAAATTATTTTGTGCTACCCTCTTATGTAGAGGCGTGTTTAATTTGTGCATTATCCAAGTGCCCACCTCTTGTATGGAGGATTATTTTTTTTGTGGAGTTTCTTTGTGGAGATAGTGAAAATCCTTCTAGATGAAGGCGGAAACATAAAGCAAGTAGCTCGAACCACGAAATATATCCTCGTGTTTGCATTTGGCTATCTCTCTCAACTCTACTCTTGTTATATCTTATCTTGTTATTATTGCTCATCACATATGCTTGATATTGTTTATATGCTTATACTTGTTTTAATCTAAGAGAGCTATTGAAGCACCTTAACTCTTATAAATGAGAAATCTTGAGGAGAATTTCTAGAGCCCTTCACTGGGAATTCAGCTTCACTCTTTAGAATCTATGGAATTCGGCTTCACCCTTCAGAATCTATTTGTGTATTAGTTTTTGTTGCATAAGTTTTTAAATTCCGTATTTGATTAGCACTTCAACTATTTAACACCCCTTTATGTAAACTTATTGGTAATAGAGCTTGGTGCTCTTGGTATTCAGTTCAACCATCATAGAGAGATCCTCTATTTTCTAATCATCATATTTGTTTTTTGCACACTCATAGCATATAGTGGTAAATCTAGTATTTACTGCCCATTTGATGGACTTAACTTTCCTATATAAAAGGTTAAGATGACTGTTTTCTTGAATTTCTTGGGTAGTCGTGTAGCCAAAGTTATATCCAAACCTTTTATTTATCTCGAGAATGATGTGGACTCATGGTCTAAAATTACCATTAAGAAATATTATGCCAATTCTAAGGCCCATTATGCATTATTATAAGCTTTAAATGAAGATGATATTTCTAGGGTCATGAATTGCACATGTGCATATGATATTTTGCAAGTTTTGATCACCACACATGAAGGTATGTCACAAGTTAAAAAAGCTAAGATTTAATTGTTTAGCTCTCAATATGATAGTTTTCATATGTTTGATGATGAATCTATTGATAATATGCTTACCCGTTTCACTATGATTACTAATGCGCTTATTTTTTTAAGGTAAGCCTATCGATAATGATCAAAAGGTGTGAAAAATTATTAGAACACCTCCTTAAGTTTGGAAAGTCAAAGCTATCATTTTGAAAGAGCTCAATGAAGAGAAAGAAATAGACTTCACCGTCTTCATGGGGAACTTGAAGACCAATGAATTGAGATAAAGGCCAGAAAAGATCATAAGCCACAAAAGGAGTTTAGTGTTGCACTCAAGACCTCTCATAGAGAGATCAAGAAGAAAAATATTGCCACTCCAACCACCTTGGAAGATGGAGAAGAACTCACTCTCCTAGTGAAGAACGTAAATATATACCTCAAAAATAAAAAGAGAAGTGACCTAAGAAAGAAAGGCAAGAAGAAAGTATTGAAAGCCACCACTTGGGATTCAGATAGTTAATCTGAGTATTACTTTGTGCATATATGCTTTATGGTTCAAGGGAATGACTCTCTTGAGATAAACTCAGAATATGACTTTGAAGTGAATGATAAATTATCATATAATAATCTTGCTTTGTGTTGTAAAGAATTATTTGAATAATATAATTTAATGAAAAAGAAAATTTTGAAAGAAATTGATATTTTATCATCAAAATTTTACATTATTTCAAAAGAATAAAAAGTGATTTTGAAAGAAAATGATTCTTTGAAAAACAAAGTTGAGTTGATTTCAAATGAAAAGAGTTTTCTTTCCCATACTTCTCATGCTAATAATGTTGCATCCTCTATTGATGAAAATGAGTTTTGTGTTTTGAAGAACAAGATTGATTGTTTAGGCTCAACCCTGAGCCAATGTATTTTTTACCGTAAGAGATTGGAATCCTTGATTCAAAAGAAACAAGCTCCACATATACATATACATACTCCACGGCATGCACATACACATCATACTCACAAGTATGCCAATGTGTATTATTGTTCACATTGTGACTGTAAAAGTCATCTAGTCAAGTTTTCTCTTGATAGATTAAAAATTTCAAATGCAAATGTTTGGGTTTATAGTAATACTAATCCTCAAGGTGGATACCAAAATTCACACTAATTATATTTGATGTAAATGTGAGCTCTCTCAAAACATGAGATAGTTTTGGTGCCTTGGTGATGATTACAATTAGAGCTTGATGGATAAATCAATGGATGCATTATCAAAGAGTTTAGGTGGGAGGACCACCTTGTTTTGAAAAATAGAGATTAGTTCAATTGGTGTTGGTAACTATCTCTATCCTCCATTTTATGTTTATATGCATTAATTGAATAACTTTTAGCATATCATGGTTTACATGTTTTGAATCTATGTTAAAATGCAATTTTTTTGTTAAAACTTATGATATACTTATATAGCTTTTGAGATACACTCTTGATTTTGTGCCAAAATTAATTCATATCCTTTGTGTACTCAATTATTGTTTAGTTATATTTATATTTCCTAGTTTTGATGACTCTTGCATTTATGCTTATGATTAGATTTGTTTCTCAAACATGTTTTGATGTTTAGATGCATCTTTTATTTTGTTTTATTAGTGTTTGCTTCATGTATTTGTAGATCTTGGTAAAACTATGTGATATACATATTGTATCTTTGAGTTACTTGATGTTTATTTCATATACTATATAAACCCACATGTATACTCAATTTATGTTAGGATAAATATGTATGCTCTAGTTTTAATGAAAGTTACATATATCTTAAAACTTGTCTTACATTTTTAATATGCCAAAGTTTAAAAATAATTTCATTTGAGTTTTGATATGTTCTTAGAGCCTTATTGATTTTATCTTAATGAATATCATTCTTACATAATTCTTGTACACTCCATATTTTGTTTACTCATGAGTTTAAACTTCATGAGCAAGATATGCATTTTTCGATTATGAGTGATAATTCTTGTGTAACTAGCATCTTTCAAAAGATATATGATTTGTTTCATGTTTGCAGAATTTTGAACTAGCATTTAAAATTATTTAAAATTAGTTCTTTTAATTCTTCACTTTATAGTATTTCAAATTGATTTCAAATCTTTTTCAAATGATATTTTTTGAAAATACTTACCCTTAGTAGTAGGTTTGTTGGGTGATCATGCCTTGTATAGTTTCAATTGACTATTTTTTTGACATGTGCATGTAGGTTGGTGATAAAATAAGTTATACACATGATTTGCATGATATTTTCCTTTAGTACACTTAGTATACTGATCCATGTTTTGTATAAATATATGTGACTCAATTTTTAAGTGATATTAAATTTCAATTTGTATTATACATATATGATTTCTTGTGCATGTTTTCACAATATCCATATATGATTTTTTAGCACAATTAGTTTCATGTTAAGCGTGATTTTATTTCAAATAAGTTGGTATATCTTTTTAACAAGTTTAAACATTGGTTCTTTAGTTGTTTCAAAAAAGAAGAGAAATTCTTTGATTTAATTGGTATCATAGGCTTTCATTATCTATTCAATTGATATTATGTTTAAACTCGCAATTGGTATCAAAATTGCTTTGCAAATTAGTATCAATGTTGGTTTCAAAATTGTTTTCAAACTTAAAATTGACTTCAAAATTGATTTCAATTTTATAATTGATATTGTCTTATATAAAACTCAATTGGCATAAAATTTTACAATTGGTATTTATGTTTATCATGCAGTTGATTCTTCAATTGGCATTTATGTTTTGTTTACAATTGGTATTTTAGAAAATCAAATTTTCAATTTTTCTCAAATATTATTTTTCTGATATGTATTGCCTATATGAAAGGGGAACAAACTTAATATCTCCTCTCTATGTAAATTTATGATGAGTGTATTATATAAAAAAGAGCTTGATCACTCTTCTCTATATCGTACACGTGTGTACGGGGAGCTTAACAATTCTGTCTATACATTATATATTATGTCTATATGATTTAGGGTTTAGTCATCCCTTATCTATATAACACATGTATGCAGGTGAGCTAACTTAATATCTCTCCTCATCATGAATTTACTTCGCATATAACTCTACTTTAATTTGCTGCATTTTCCCTTTGTTGATGAGTTGACAAAAAGAGAGAGAAACTTAGTATTTATATATGCATGCTTTATGTTTTGCATGTATGTTTACCTTGCTTACTTTTAGCAAAGGGGGGAGAAATTTAGAGAGAGAGAAATTATTAAGCTTTATTAGATATCTTATTGTTTATTCGTTATGCATGAGTTAAGGGAGAGTCTTTACAATGTTTTCTCTAATCCTTACATATATAACTTCATGAGTTTTGTCATCATCAAAAAGAGGGAGATTATTAGCCCAAAAGCTCATCACTCTTGTTTTGATGATGATTAACTCATATATTTATAGCACTAATGATCTTGTATTTGTTTAGTTTCAGATATTGATCAAGATCTTAGTTGTTCTTCAAAAGAGTTAAAGTCAAATTTGAAGATAACACGTGTTGATTCAAGAGCTCAAGCATAAAGAACACATTAAGAACTCAAGATGGAGTCTAACTCTAAGGAATAAGGTTTTTAATCAAGTCAAGCGGAAAAGAAAATCATATCAAGAAGAAGACTCTAGTTGTAAGAATCCTTAGATCTTTATAAAGTTTAGATTAGAATGGCTTAAGCACACTGTAGCTTGCTTTGCCGATCGACCGCCCGGTCAATCAGATATGCATAGGCTTATGCACATATTCAAGATGTGTATGTCAGTTGACCACAGATCTTGTAGTGCTCTATGTTTGTTGATCTTGGTCAACTAACCGGTCGACTGCCAGAGTTGCAGAGCTCTCTGTTTGAGCTCAGTCAACCGAGCGATCAATCGCTGGCTCTAACAGCTACTTTTATTGTCGTTGGCAATCCACCGTACGGTCCACCGACATATGGCAAAATTGCCAGAAACGACTAGTTTCTGTTTTCGAATGAGTTTGTTTTATTCTCAAACAGATATATTTTACTTTATTTGGGTCTAATCACTGTTTTAACACATGGGTTTACTCTCTAATCATCTCTACCTTATTCCTTTAAATAGGGGTCATAGTTGAGAGTTTTAAACAAGACTTTTATGAGACTTTTGATAAGATTTTGAAAGTTTTCGAAATGGAAAATTTTGTATCAAAGTTTTTAAAAATCAAGAAAATAAAATTTCCTAGTTTCAAGCTTCAATTTTCAATATCTTCATAGATATTTTCCCAAGTGTTTTATTAAGAACTTCATTTCAATAATCCTAGTTTCATCACAAAGTTGAAAATCATTTTTATCTATCATATTTAGGATTCTTGTTTTTGTGAGACTTTTAGTTTGTGATCTTTGTGATCACCAAGTGGTGTATTTCTCAAATTGTTTTATACTACCCTCTTGTGTAGAGGTGTATTTGCTTCGTGCATTGGTTAAGTGCTTTCCTCTTGTATAGAGGACCATTAGCTTTATGCCCTCCTCTTGTGTAAAGAATTATTTTCTTTGTGGAGTTTCTTTGTGAAGATAATGAAAATCGTTCTAAGTGAAGGCGGGGACGTAGAGCAAATGGCTCGAACCACAAAATATATCCTCGTGTTTGCATTTAGCTATCTCTCTTAATTCTACTCTTGTTATATCTTACCGTGTTATTATTGTCTCAACATATATGCTTGATATCTTTCATGTGTTTACACTTGTTTTAATCTAAGAGAACTATTGAAGCACCTCAACTCTTATAAAAGAAGAATTTTGAGGAGTTCTTGAGACCTTCACAAAAAATTTGGCTTCACTTTTTACAATCTATTTGTGTGTTAGTTTTTATTGCATAAGTTTTTAAATTCTGTATTTGATTAACACTTCACCTATTCACCCCCTCTAGGTGAACTTACAAAAGGTATCTACCAAAGTTATGAGTGGTTAGAGGAGATCAGGCATGCTCTCAATCATTTTGATGGTGAAGCACCATATGATAAGTGGATGGTGATGCCTGATATGAGATAGCTCATATCATCCCACTATAATGTGATTTTGTTCCTACTCTCACGACTCAATCCCTAACATTCTTGCCTCTCAAAACAGAGCCACTTTCTCCTGCCGCATGCAGATACATTGCAAATGGGTTTATCAACGACAATCACTCTATTGAGCTGAGTTTATTCTTATATGGATTATGAAATTCATATTCTATTTTGGATATCTCAACACAATTCATAACATTTTTGTGTTTATATGCAATTTAACCTAAGCAATGGACATCCAATGCCCCTATCCCGTATAAGTGGCATGATCACTGATTTTCAACGGCCAAAGGATGGGTTATCGCCTACAAAAAAATGCAAATATATTCTGATATATTTAATAGTGATAATTCTAATCGATGTACAATTTCAATTGATTGAAATGACTATATATAATCACTATTTTGCTATGAATTTCATCCATATTATAATAATTCCATACTTGTTGCAATTTAGTTGAAACTTGTCTGAATGTGACATTCTATCACTGTTCAGCTAGAGAGAACTGAACAAAACACAAATGTTTAGACATGCATGGCCGAACATAGTACTAATGTACAACCAATCACTGCTGAACCACTTCCTGCTGAGCAGAGCATTCAGCCGTTGAGAAAAAGCATTAACAAAAATTCATTGTTTTCAAAACATTTTGAATTAGCTTTAGAACATTAAAAAAGTTTCAAATTAACTTCAATTTTTTTCAAAAGTATTATACAAACATATCTAAATAGACAAAAAGTATTAATACAACATAATGCACAAACATATTACACAAAATGTATTAATATAATATGTCTGATCATAACTGTTTTTAATATTTACTGCAAATATCTAATCATGCCTCATTTTAGACCATCATTCGTATCACTCCCTCGGAGCAACATCACGTCCTTCTAGTGCTTCCTTCATGTTGTATATCGTATGTAGAGGCCCTTTATAGTATGTGGTCCATTCGACCCCAATGCCATGATAAGCTCGGAAATTCTCATGGCACGCGAGAACAGCTGCAGTTAAAAAAAACAATACGTTTAAAAATTTAAATGATCCTTAACGTAAAACATAACTTGACATATGTTACCTGCATAAGCACATTAGACGTCAATACCATGACCAATGGTGACCGCTGACGTACGCTCCGGATTTTTAATGATGGGATGAGATACATGTCGATACTATTGGCCTAAAGGTGCAATCACTTTTTTGTTTTGATCAATCCAAAACTCATGTGATTTGATGATTCCAAAACTCATGTGATTATGAGGTAATAATAAAGTTCAAGTGTTTTTGAGATTACAGGATTCAAGAGTTAGGATCTAGTTTTATTCTTCCTTAAAAGAAAGGTTTTAAAGTGTTCAAGTTAATTCAAGCATGAGATTCAAGCTCGGAAGGTTAAAGCATGGATTCTTTAGAGAAGCCCATTAGAATAAGACTTTTAGGGTTCTATATTGATGCTCAAGAAGTTTCACACACAAAGAGACTTTTTTTCAAAATATCTAGTTTTTGATTTGAGTTTATTTATACATGTTTTTATCTTTTATCATTATCTTTGTATATTTACATGTATTTCATGGTTTAATTTTTGTCAAAACTATTTTTAATACATATATATATATTTTTTAAAAATTGGATAGAAAATTTAAAATAAATTTCTTTTGGTTTTACGGTCTACCGTCCCGTCGACCTCCTATATGTGCAGAAATATCTTCAGAGGGACCGTCGACCGATCGGTCGATCGAATGTGCAGATGCACATGAGCTAATCGACCACCCTGTTGACTGACACTCTAGAACAGAGTTTGGTCATTCTGGCCGGTCGACCTCCAGACTGAGCTTATTTACTGAGCCTCTATTTCTAGCTTGGTCGATCACTAGAATAACTATTTTAAAATAGTCGTGGCCAGTCCAACCCCCGTTCGACCGCAAGAGTACCCAGATTGGGTAACAACAATATTTTTTCAAATTTTAAATATTTTATTTTTTCTCAAACGGGTATATTTTACTTTATTAGTATTTTATCAGGTGTTTAAAGCCCAGATTAATTCTCTAATAATATTTACCTATTACCTATAAATAGGGGTCATTTGTAGAGGATTTAGACATTAAGAAATCATCAAGAGATTTCTAAAAAATTGTTTGAAAAACTAGAAAAATTTCAAAGTTTCAAGTTTCAATGTGCTTTCATTCCAAATCAATTTCTACAAGTTTTAAACTCTCAAATTTATTCTTTTCAACTGGATTTTCTCTCACACAAACTTCTTGAGCCACAAAATTTCACTCTAAATTATAAAAAGTTGTAAAGAGAGAGTTTGTGATATTTGTGATCACCAAGTGCTTGTAATATTCATTGGCTTTATGCTTATCGCTTGTGTGGAGGTTAGAAGGATGGAGTTGGAGGTCCAGGTCTTATGTAGACTATTGTATTGTGTTTTTTGTGGAGATTAATTTGTGTAGATAGTGAAAATCCTTCACGCGGTAAAGAAGGGACGAGAGCAATTTGCTCGAACCTCGAAATAAATCCTTTGTGCTGGCGATTTCCATCTCTCTTACCTTGCTTACGTTCTACTTGCTCTATATTATTCATACTTTTTTAATTTCTTCTTGCTCTTGATTCATACTATTTGCCCTATTTTATTGGTTTTAATTTGTTAGTTTTCTCATCTAGCAAGAAGGCAATTGTGCACCTCAACTCTTATTCAAGAAAAATTAAAGGAGAAGTTCTAGAGCCCTTCATGGAGAATTTAGCTTCGCTTCATGTTTTGAGTTGATCATTTTGCTTGTAATTTAAATTGTTGTATTTTTGCATTTTAATTAGCATATCACCTATTCACCCCCTCTAGGTGATTTTTAGATACCACTCTATATAACCGACTTCCACATCCGATGGAACGTTACCTGCTTTCCTTTCATATTGTGTCGATACATGGCTATGCCACCTATCGCAAAAACTATCACTCCACGAGTAAGACATATGGTACTGCCCCGCGAGGACCCTCTTTGAACTTTTCCGTATCAAGTGGCAGAGACGAGATAATCCCTATCTAACTGTCTGAGCAGTCTTTCCCGTAGTAGGGTTCAAGGTCATCTATACACTTAAGGCAGCGGTGAAAAAAGGAATGTCATGCAA
>JAVJIF010022605.1:0-80864 GCA_038442645.1 Agave tequilana
AGAATACTTGTAATTTAGCTCCTCAAACTCTTTTTATTGTAAGTTTTCCCCCCTTTGCAAACATAATGGAAAACAGTATGGGCACACACAATCAATACCAAGCATATATGCATGATATGAACAATATGAAACAGTGCATATATAACAGAGAAAGTTTAGAGATAGTGAATCAATCACAAACACTAAGATATGTTTCGAGGTTCGAGCCATTGCTCTACGTCCCCGCCTTCACATAGAAGGATTTTCACTAATGCGTTCACACAGGACTCCCACACAGGGAACCTCCATGAGGATTTGGGTAATACAAACTTGAAAGTAAACAACTCCTCTTTCAAACACAATATCTACACAAGAGGCAAGACACTAAGCCACACAAGATCAACCTCTCAATAGAGGGATAGGCACAAAGCCAACACAATCACCTCTCACTAGAGAGATAGGCCAAAGTCAAAACTCCAACCTCAAGCACCTCTACACTTAGAGGGATAACAACCAACTCAAACTCCTCCACAATCACCTCTACACAAGAGGGATACTCAAAGTACAGAAAGATTACAACTCTTGGTGGTCTCAACAAACCACACACCAATTTTCTCACCAAAAAATATCCTAATAGATAGGATAGATAGATAGCTCAAGTGTGAGAAATCAGGTGTTTGGAAATCAAAACTCAAAGAAAAATACTTGAGAAAATAACTAGAATAAGATAGAATGAAGATCAAAACCAATATCCCAAATACTCTATTTTTCTTTGATTTTCCAACCCTTGAAAACTAATAAAGATAAATCCTTTTTAACCCAAAAACTCTTTTAAAACTTTTTGCTAAAACACTTAAGAAGATGGAAATTTTTACTCTTGAAAATCTTAGTGAAAACAACTCAAGATTTTTGAGGTCAACAAAGGAGTTTTGGAGCTAACACATGGTAATTCAAGAGCTCACCGTCAAGATCGCATCTAGCACTCGGTTGGAGTCAAACTCGTTGGATCATGTTTGGATCGAGTCGGCTTGGAGACTAGAAGACCTCAGTTTGTTTAGTTTAGATTGTGTTTAAATCTGGTGTAAAGGTAGATAGTATTGATATGCCCAAGTTCACATACACACACAAATTTAAAGTTTATTGGTTTTAGTTTTCGGTTTAACCGGTTTTGGATTTCATGTCAAAAACATATTTATATATATATATAAATATATATCCTATATGTATATTAGATTCTATCCATATACACTATGCTTCAAAGTTATTTCAATATTATGTTTTTGTATTTATATAAGTTTTGGAGAAAACGGTTTTCCATTTCAAAAATCCAAGTTTTGGAAATACCGATTTTGTGTTTAAGCTTAATTTCAATATCACGAAAATGATTCAATTAGTTTAAAATATACATTAATTTTTAGTCACACATATTTGTTATTCAAAGATCTTACAAGAACTTATTTTTGTGAAATTTATGTGATTTTATGGGACTTAATTGAAATTAAAAAGAAAGTTTTCAATACCTCAAAGTCCCAGCCAGATCAACTGGCGGTCGACCGGTCCGGTCGACCGGACCAGTGGTCGGTCGATCGGAGTGGTCGACCGATGTACACGAGGACATACACATGGGCAGCCAACTCGGCCGGTCGACCGAGCGTCGACCGACTGAAAGCACCCCACTCTCGGGTGGGGGTTGGTCGACCAGGCGGTCGACCGTTGGCTATGGCCGATCGACCGGGCGATCGATCGGAGGCAAAAGGGTCATAAATATGATCGTTGCGCCGCTCGACCGTGGTCGATCGGAGGGGCATTTCTGCCCTTTCCAGACTGCCAACGGGCAGATTTTTGAGGGGTTATAAATAGTCCCCCTCTTGAGTTATTTCATCAGATTTTTGAAGAGAAGAATTCCTAGCTTTCAAGTGTATTTCAGCAAGAGTTTTTGTGGTTAAAAGTTTTATTCATTTATTTTAAAGGGTTGGAAAAATCAAAGAAAAAGAGAAGTCTTTGAGAATTTTTTTGTTCTTCATTTCTATTTTATCCTAGAAGTTTTCTCAAGTATTTTCTTTGTGATTTTGATTTTCAAACTCTTTACTTTCTCACAATTGAGCTATCTATCTATCCTATCTATTTGGATCTTATTTTTATGGGAAAATTAGTTTGTGGTGTATAGTGATCACCTAGAGTTGTTTGTGATCTTTATGATCACCAAGAGTTGTAATCTTTCTTTACTTTGAGTATTCCTCTTGTGTAGAGGTGACTGTGGAGGAGTTTGAGTTGGTTGTTATCCCTCTAAGTGTAGAGGTGATTGAGGTTGGAGTTTTGGCTTTGTGCCTATCCCTTTAGTGAGAGGTGATTATGTTGGCTTTGTGCTTATCCCTCTAGTGAGAGGTGATTGTTGTTTGGCTTTGTGCCTATCCCTCTATTGAGAGGTTGATCTTGTATGACTTAGTGCCTTGCCTCTTGTGTAGAGGTAGTTGTTGTTTGAGAGAGGAGTTGTGTACTTCAAATTTGTATTATCCAAATCCTCAGTGGAGGTTTCCTGTGTGGGAAGTCCTGTGTGAACGCATTAGTGGAAATCCTTCTGTGTGAAGGCGGGGACGTAGAGCACTCGAACCTCGAAACATATCTTGGTGTTTGCGTTTGATCCACTATCTCTTAATCTGTAAAGGCCCCGGTTTCTGATAGACAAGATTAGTCTAGTAACTCTCAATTATCCCAAGTCTCCATATTTCTTTCAGAAAAATTCGACAGCATCTCCCCTAAAATTTTACCTTTCTACATGACATAGAACAAAAATTTCGGCTCCATGGCCTACTTATTCCCATAAGAATTTCGGCCCACACGGCCTACTTATCACGAGGTGTAAATATCTCATTCCCAAAATATTACATTCTCAAAGTAGGTTTCCACAATATGTTTCTAAAATATGTCTTAATGACATGTACATCAAGGATATTTGATCTTCAACACATCATTACCAAATACGATCACTAGTCTTAGTTTCTCAAAACATCCCATGCACCATAAGTCTTTAGTCTCAAATATTACAAAAACTAGTTACATACATAATTGTGCCATAACATATCAAGCTAGAAAGTACTTAAAGGAAAGCATACATATACAAAGAGTTAACAAAACAACAAGGTAAGAATGGCATGTCGTTCGGCCCATAACTAAATTCTCTGAGCTAAAGCAGGCCCTTTCCTTTATCCAGACCTGAAATAGGGGAAAGAAAAAGGAATGAGCTCAACAGCTCAGTGAGTAAACTACACAAGCACTAGGAACTGATAAGATGGCCATTCTATAGCAAACATACCATGCGTGGTCCGAGGAGGTCTTACATGAACATAATGACTGCTACCCCTACCATGTGACCCTCTCCTATACACCCCCATATCCTTAAACATTTATTAGTTAAAAGTCTCACTACCAAGCTTTCTTTTATTTACTTAAAAGATTCTTTCCGAGTACATATGAGAGCAAGTTCATCAATTTATTTCCTACACGGATATTCCTACGTACATGCTTTTACCTTGCCCAATTCCCTTATTAAATAATATCACATTCAGACACCTTCAGATAATACACTATATCGTTTATTAATAAGGCACATACATTCATCACTCATAAGCATAAAGTTCAAATTCCCCGTCTTCCCCCACCTACTGGCTCCCGCCCGGCCCCTTCCTCCTTATAAATACAAACAACGATCATATATAGCATATGGATAAATATACCGTCTTCCCCCTCCTACCTCTCCCGCCCGGCCCATTCCTCCTTATATTATATATGCATACACTAAAGGATAACCACCATCTTCCCCCTCCTACCGGCTCCCGCCCGGCCCCTTCCTCCAAGCAAACATGCCAAGTATAAGCCACACAATCATTATACTATTAGGCACATGATATATGTATTGAATAAAAACTAACACAATAATTCGTATTAATTACAACACATGTGAACATGTATAAGTCTTATGATTTATAAGGACCCATGCCTTTTCTTTTATAGAGGTTCCACTTTTACTTTCTTCTTACCCATGATTAATAAGTAAGGATTTCGCATACATTGGGTGTAGCATAATAACCGTACATATTTATGCTCTCCACAAGATTCATATTAGAAGATACTTAGGAATTAACCACCCTTAGATATGCATTCTGTGTATGTTATCATGGAAGAGTATGTAGTTCTAATTACCATTGGCATATAACATGTAAATCTTTTGACACAACCATCTAGGAAAGAAAAAGAAAAGAGCATGATGTTAATCCATGATGGCTAGCTTACTCTATCACTACGTGACATCATCCCCAAAATTTCCCTCAATCCATCATATCTTTCTTACATTAAGTACTTGAATTTAATTTATGTCTACAAGAAAAATAGTGAGTGTAGTAATCTACTCACTGTAGATTGATCTCCTCCTTTGTTCCCGTTGATCGAACTCCCCACGCAACAACCCTAGCAAATGAAACACAGGGAAATTTAGGTCACATATTCAATTAAAATAAGAGAAGACATAGTTGATTACCTAGGTTACCTTCAGTTCGAATTAACCCCTGAAATTGGGAGTTTTGAAACCCAAATTTTCAGATCTAGGGCTTGCTCCTCCTTGAAAATCAACCCAAAACCCCACCTTAACTCCTCCTCCGGCTAACACGCGGCCTCCCCCGCAATTCCAGGCCACGCGTGCGGCCTGGCCAGCAGCGCGCGTGGTCGCGCGCGGGCTGTGCGCACGCCTCATCCCCCTGGCTCCGGCGGGGGTGCAAAGAAAGAGGGGAGAGCGAAATTTGAGTGGAAAGAAGGGAGATTTGCTGGATCTAGGGTTTTGAAAGCAGAAGATATAGAGAAGGGAGAACTTCTTCTTTCTCTCAGATCTGAACGTAGGAGATGGGGGCAATTTTGGGATAATTCTTTTATTGGTGTCATTTACAAGGTGAGATCCTCCCTCAAGTTGCCACTTGGCCAATTCTTAGATCAAGATGATCCTAGCCCTAGATCTCCCCCCCACATGCACACCTACCCCATCCACTATCTCCAATATTATACTTAGTATACCATAGATTTAATTAAGTATTCATGATTTTTGAAATACCCATGATATACTCTTATTTATACTAGTACCTTATTTATACTAGCATAAGGTACACCATACACAAAATTCCATGTACTCCCTATTTACCGTATTTCCATTAGGAAAGTAATTCATTTATACAACAATTTAACCTTTGGTATTATTATTAGTAATTTGAGGATAAAGAAGGAGAGAAGGAAAATTTAAAATAAATCCCTTTGACCGATGATCTATATAATTAGGAGATGAAAATATATAAGTAAAAAAAAATCGGCTGTTACATACTCTCTCTCTCTCTCTCTCTCTTATATCTTGCATTGCATTATATTCATATCATATATGTGCTTGGTATTGTTTGTGTGTGCCTCCCTTGTGTTGAACCAAGAGAGCTTCATATAGCACCTCAACTCTTATTTAGAGGAATTTAGAGGAGATAGTCCAGAGCCCTTCACCGAGAATTCGGCTACACTCTTTGGTTACACTAAGTGTGTTGCAATTTGTTTTTAATTCTGCATCATTTGTCATTAGATTAGCCACACACCTATTCACCCCCTTCTAGGTGTACTTACACTACCAAGACGGCATCTATTGGAGGTAACCACTACTCTGTGACTTTTATAGATGATTATTCTAAACGATGTGGGGTATATACCATGAAGCGCATAGGGGAAGTCCTAGAATTATTTATGGAGTGGAAGAAGAGTATGGAGAAAAGCACGAGAAGGAAGATCAAGGTGCTCCGGTCAGATAATGGAGATGAGTATAAGAGTGATACTTTCCTAAAGCTATACCGTGATGAGGGATAGAAAGGCACTTCACAGTAAAGAAAACACCGCAACAAAATGAGATTGCCGAAAGGATAAACATGACCTTACTAGAGAAGGTCTGATGTATGTTATCCAATGTCGGATTATCAAAGAATTTTTGGACGGAGACTTTGGCATATGCTTGCTATCTCGTTAATAGGTTGTCTTCGTCTGTGATAGGAGATAAATTTTTTCTGGAAGTTTGGTCAGGGAAAGCTGCACAGGATTATGATTCGCTAAGGGTATTTGGGTGTCCGGCCTACTACCATCTTAAGGAAGACAAGTTAGTGTTGGGAAACAATCGTATGCTCTGATACCAATTGTTGTGATTTCAGGAGAAGACGTCCCCACAACCGGATCGACTGGGGCGACGCAGCGGATACGAATCACAAGATCTACTAAGACAGCTTGTAAAAGAGAAGAAGAAGATATTTTAAAGTAGATAGAAAGACAACACATAATATAACGTAGTTCCACCGATCAAACAGATCGTGTGTACGTCTACGGGAGAAGGGGAAGAAACTTTATTAAACTTTGGGGAGTACAATAAGAATTACATACACCTCCACTGAGAAGTTACAAGCTCTTAATGGCCGCCAAGAATAGCGAACACTTGTGGCTAAGCTTCTCTCACGAATTTCTCACCTGAATGAATTACAAATTCATGGGTTTCTCTTGGAATACATTGAAGGTCATTATTTATAGACCAGAGAACTCTCCTAGTCCTAAACGAACTTTTTCAGTCAGAATAAAGAAAACTTGAATCTAACTCGACTCAAAATAGATCCAAAAAAAATTGCCAAATCTGACATTAATCAACCTTCATGACGTATTCACGTCATAATCCTAACAATCTCCCCTTTGACTTGAATACGTCCAAATCCGAGAATAGCCACCATGCTCCATGTGCTCGCATCCATGCACAACTGAACAACTTGATTTCATCTCCATCTCACTCCCTCTTCTCCATAACCCCCTCATGGGGTTCACATCTTGATTATGTTGAATAAGTTCAGGCCTAACTTGAACTTTATTACCCAATGATCTTCTTGCTCTACACAAGATCTATGAGAATTTGCTCCACCATAGGAGTAACGATCTGGACTATCTTGTTGCGCGCCTCGTCCCAATTTCCCTTCGGGTACAATTGAACATCTGAGCTCAAATCCATCATAGTCTCTGATTGTTCCACAACCACCGCTTTTGAAGTCGAGGATAACTGCAATCCACCAACTGTAACCTCCGAATTCCACAACATATACACATTGCTGATAATTTCGGCTTGAAACATCACATAAGCCTCTTTGAAAACTTCCATACGATCACCTTTTGAACTGAAACAGAACCCTTCTTTATGTAGGGCTCCAAGAGACATGAGGTTGTACCTTGATTCAGAACATGACGAACGCCTTGAAAGAGTAGTGATGCATCTATCATGAGACCGAAACTGGATTGTTCATTCGCCAATTACCTTGCTTGTAGCAGAATTCCCTATGAAGACTTCTCCCCTTTGAACCGAAGTGTATGAAGAGAACATCTTCCTATTAGAACTGGTATGCTGTGAACATCCAAAATTTATGACCCACCTATCTTTATTACCAACTGGTCTGTCTGTAACAGATAGAACATCGCACTGTTCTTCATCACCTTCAACCAATTCAGTGATATTAGCATCTGGTTGTTTCTTCTTTCGAAGCCAACACTCAGATCTAATGTGCCCCGTCTTGTGACAATAGTTGCACGTCAAATTCTTGTGTTTTGAGTTATCCGTGAAACTTCCATTATTACTCTTCTCCCTTGAATAATGAACTTGCCCGGAATCATCATGATGAGACTTACCCGTTAACTGGGTGTCAATTTTGTCCTTGTTGAGCAGATGCTCCTTGACCTCATTGACCTTAATTGTTGACTTGCCTCCATGGATGATAACTTCCCTAAAGCTCTTATATGAAGAAGGTAATGAACACAGTAATAGAAGTGCTTGATCCGCATCTTTTATCTTAACCTCTTTCTTATCTAGATCACTGATAATAGAGAAAAATTTTGTAATGTGAGACTTGATAGGTGTACCTTCATGCATGCAGAGAAGAAAGAGTCACTGCTTAAGAATCAACCGATTCGCCAACGACTTCTTCAGATAGTGATCATGAAGTCACTCCCACAACGAGGACGTTGTTTTCTCCGTAGAAAACTCATCCAACACTTCGTCCACCAAGTAAAGTTGAATAGCTGTCAAGGATTTCTCATCCAACTCCTACTAAGTTTCTTCCTTCATGTCTTGACGCTTTTTCTCCCTCCCGAGTAGTACTTTCTTTAACCCGCCTTAGGTAAGGATGACGTTCATCCTATTCTGTCACCTGCAGAAATTGATGACGTCATTGAACTTCTGAATATCGAACTTGATCGCAGACATCTTCAAGTTAACCTTGCTATGATACCAATTATTGAGAAATAATCTGCATGCTCTAATATCAATTATTGTGATTTCAGGAGAGGACGCCCCCACAACCGGATCGACTAGGGCGGCACAACGGATATGAACCACAGGATCTACTAAGGCAACTTGAAAAAGAGAAGAAGAAGATATTTCAAAGTAGATAGAAAGCCAACACACAATATAACGTGGTTCCACTGATCAAATAGATCGTGTGTACGTCCACGAGAAGGGAAAAACTTTATTAAAATTTTAGGGGAGTAAAATAAGAATTACTTACACCTCCATTGAGAAGTTACAAGCCCTTAATGGCTGCCAAGAACAGCGAACCCTTGTGGCTAAGCTTCTCTCACGAATTTCTCACCTAGATGAATTACACCCTTAAGAATTATAAATTCATGGGATTCTCTTGGAATACATTGAAGGCCACCCCTAAGGGATTATTCATAGACCACAGAACTCTCCTAATCCTAGACAAACTTCTTCAATCAGAATAAAGGAAACTTAAATCCAACTCGGAGTCAAAACAGATCCAAAAAAAGAAACTGCCAAATCCGACATTAATCAACCTTTATGACGTATTCACGTTATAATCCTAACAGTTAGACCCAAGAGCGAAGAAATGTGTGTTCGTAGAATTTATGAAAGGAGTAAAAGGCTATAAGATTTGGGATCTTGAGGACAAGAAGTTTGTCCTCAGCAGAGATGACACGTTTGATGAGGCTTCAATGTCGAAGCCTACAATCTCTCAGCCGGTGGAGTTTGAGAAGACCAAATGGACATCGCAGCAGGTGGAGAGTGATGCTACTTCAACGTCTTTAGAAAGATCAGTATCATTGGAGATCATACCCATAATGACACAAGGTAGTGATCATGTAGCTGATCAGGATACTGATGTTGATGAGGATCAAGGATAGGCTATGGGCGATGTCCATGAATCAATTGCAGTTAGAAGAATCAGAAGAAATTCACGTAAGCTTAGTTAGCTCACTACAAATATGATTGTGGCTTATGCTCTCCCAGTCGTTGAAAAGGCAATCCTGTCTACATATAGGAAGCTGAAATCAGTTCAGAGTCCAAGATGTGGAAGGATGCCTGGTAAAAGAACTGAGTTATCTATACAAGAACGACATTTGGGAACCGACAGAGTTACCTAATGGAAAGAAGACAATTGGCTGTAAGTGGGTATATGCAAAAAAAATAGGGATCTCTCAAAAATGATCCTATACGCTATAAAGCCAGATTGGTAGCTAAAGGTTATGTACATCGATAAGGCATTGACTACAACGAGGTATTCTCATATATTGTAAAGTACTCATCAATTCGGATTTTGCTAGCGCTGGTAGCACTTGGACCTTGATCAGCTCGATGTGAAAACCACATTTTTCCATGGTGATCTTGAAGAGGAGATCTATATGTCTCAGCCGATGGGTTCAAAATTGCAGGAAAAGAGAATATGGTATGCAAGCTGAAGAAATTGCTGTATAGATTAAATAGTCTCCTAGGCAGTCTTACAAGCGTTTTGACAGCTTCATAAGAGGAAAAAGGTGCACACGTAGCCATTATGACCTATGTGTGTATTACAATAAGCTATCCGGTGGAGAGTACATCTATTTACTGTTGTATGTAGATGATATGCTCATCGCGTCTAAGAACAGATCGACAATAGATAAATTGAAGAAAGACTTGTCTTCTAAGTTCGAGATGAAGGATCTTGGTGAAGCAAAGAAGGTGCTAAGTATGGAGATTGAGCGAGACAGAAGGAGTGATAAGGTTAGTTTGACACAAAAGGGTATTTGCAGAAGGTACTTTAGAGGTTCAACATCAACGGTGATATAGAATCTGTAAGTACACCATCGACTCCTCATTTCAAGTTAAAAGCCACTATGTCCCCTATTACTGTTGAAGAAAGTGAGTATATGACTCGCGTACTATATGCTAGTACAGTTGATAGTTTAATGTATGCAATGCTATGTACAAGGCCTGATTTGTCACAAGCTATCTCGATGATTAGCAGATACACGCATGATCCTGGTAGGGGTCATTGGGAGGCCGTAAAGTGGGTTTTACAGTATATCAAGGGTACCATAGACGTTGGTTTAGTATTCGAGAAGGATTCTATGGGTAAGCAGGAGTGTGTCGGATATGTTGATTCCGGCTATGCAGGCGACCTTGACAAATGCTGGTTTACAACGGGATATGCGTTTACATTGTCCCAAACACCAGTGAGTTGGCGCTCTATTCTATAGTCTACCATTATATTGTCTACTACAGAGGACGAGTATATGGCCATGATGAAGGCTATGAAAGAGGCAATATGGCTTCAAGGGTTGCTCAATGACTTGGGGATTGATCAAGAATCGTTTGAAGATCAACTGTGATAGCATGAGTGCTATCTATTTGGCAAAGAACCAGGTGTGTTATGCAAGGATGAAGCACATTGACGTCAAGTTTCACTTTTTTGGGAGATTCTTGATGAAGGTAACATTAAGTTACTAAAAGTTCACACAAAGAAGAATCCCGCCGATATGCGTACCAAGGTGGTTTCAGGAGTGAAATTTACACTTTGTAAAGAGATGCTCCATATCCTTCCAGTTGCTTGAGCTCGGTGGAGTTTGTTTGGATGAACTACGGATGGCTTGATCCCTTGGGCAGGGTACGTAGGCAGTCACATAGGTGCAACCCCTTTCGAGTCGATATGTACTGTGTTGAGTTCGGCTCAGATTTGAGAAATTTTCACTGAGGTGGAGAATTATAGGGAAAGAGAAGATAAAAGCTTGATGGAACAGTTTTTTAACTCACTGTAAGAGATAGTGCAGAGATCGGAGTCTAAAAGGAGCGAGAACGCTATACATATGTAGTCAGAACAGAGGCCGATGGACCGCCCAGTCGACCGGCATGCAGCTTGGTGCACAGCAGTAGTTCGGTCGACCGATTGGAACGAGTCCAGTTTCTATTAGGGTTCAGTCGACCGAATGGCACGAGCCCAGTTTCTGTTAGGGTTCGGTCGACCGACTGCACGAGTCTAGTTTCTATTGGGGTTCGGTCGACCATTCGATCGACCGACTAGCACGAGCCCAGTTTCTGCTGGGGTTCGGTCGACCGACTGGTCGACCAAAAGAAGGGCCAGTTGACCAGAGCGGTCGACTGACAGACGGATCTGCTAATCTTGTTGGGATTCGAACTTCGTTTTTGATCCAGAGTCGAATCCAATTGAGGTTTCCTAAAAATCTAGGACTCTCTAGCTATATATTAAGGGGTATAGCCCCCATGAATTGTAATATGTAACCTGTAATTGATTGTTGAATCAATATCTCTCCCTTGCCCCGAGGACGTAGGCAAATTGTCGAACCTCGTTAAATATTGAGTTTAACTTTCTCTCTTGTTTAATTATTATAGTCTTTTGGGTACTTCACGGTGTATCTCTCTCTGTTGGTTGAGATTTCTCATTGGTTGTTGTCCGGCGCGCACAACATTATCATTGTAAATCTACAACTAATCTTAAAGTAAATAGTGTAAAGCACATATATGATCTCTATCCTCTTATTTTGTTCTGCCACTTATTTTTCCTGTCATTTATTTTTAGTATTTCATTTATATTATTTTAAATTTTAACTTAAAAAAGGTAACAATAAAAACCCTAAAGAACATTGCATCTTTCTATATCGCTCTATATTCTCTCTCCTTCTCTCTCTCTCTCTCTTTCAGCAAATTCTTTCTTCCATCCTACCCCTACCCCCTTCTCTCTTGAATCTAGATGAAGATGCTCTAAGTCATCATTTGTAGGTCACTTAGAGGGGGGTTGAATAGGTGACTAGCTAATCTAATGCAAAACTAATGCGAAATTAAAACTATTTATGCAAACTAAAACTATTACACTTCACACCAAGTATAACCAAAGAGTGAAGCCGATTCCGGCTATCTCCTCAAGATTCCTCTAGACTAAGAGTTGAGGTGCCACTATGGCTCTCTTGGTTAAATACAAGTGTGAGCACACAAACAAACCCAAGCATATATATCAATAAAGCACAAATAAATATCAAGCATATAAATATAATAACAATGAGAGCAAGCAAGATATAAATACAAGTGAGTTGAGAGAGAAATGAGCAGTCGCAAACACAAGAGAATTGTTTCAAGCTTCGAGCCACTACTCTACGTCCCCGCCTTCACCACTGTGAAGGATTTCCTCTAGAATTGATCCAGCAAGATCACTCAGTGCAGCAACACCTACAACGGGCTCCCTTAAGAACTCTTGGACCCGCAAGTCCCTCACTTGTTGCCGCAAGAACAACACACGCAAGCTCACTAGCTTGCCGAGGCCGCACCTCTAAGACGAGCTCCCTCAAGAACTCTTCACAACACGAACCTGCAAGTTCGCCGAGGTCGCAACCTCTACAACTCCTTCTCAATACAATTTGAAAACTTTGTGATCACTTCTTGATCACAAACAAACACTCTTAAGGATCTTTATAGGATGGATATAGCAATAGATAGCTCAAGCTTGTGTGAGAAAACTAGATAGAACTTGTGGTGAAAAACTCAAGAGAATGCTTTAGAAACTCAATATAAACTCTCTTGAAAACTCTCTTTTGAATATGGAAATAAAGCTCTAAAACTTGAAGAGAAACCCTGTAAAAGATCTCTTGAAAACACTTGTAGAAATCCTAAAGACCCTTTTATAAGGCCATCAGAAAACTAGCCGTTACAGGCCAGAGTGACCGGTCGGTCGACCGGCCAACAGTCTATTGGCCGGAAGGCCCATCACTCTAGTTTTGATGATGATTAACTCATGAAGTTATAGTACTAATGATCTTGTGTTTAATTAGTCTCAGATATTTGATCAACATCTTAGTAGGTGTTTAGCTTCAACAAAGGATGTAAAGTCAAGTTTTGGAGCTAGCACATGTTGATTCAAGAGCTCGCGCATCAAGATCGCATCAAGTACTCAAGAAGAGTCTAGCTCATTGGATCAAGTTTTGGACCAAGTCAAGAAGGAGAAAAAGATTTTCAAAGAGAAGATTTTCAAGAAGACTTGTGTCATGTTTGTAAGTGTCAAGATTTTATTTTTAGATAAAATGTAAAGGATAGATCAGTTGGTGGATTGCTCAAGTTCATATACACTCACGCACAAGATTTATATGTGTTTTCATAAAAGTGTTTTTCGTTTTGGAAAATACCGGTTTGGTTTTAAGCTTCAAAATATACATGTGTTTTATCAAAACTTATTTTAGAGATTAATGTCAAAAATATAGATATTTTATCATATACGTGTATTGGATCATATCCATACACACTAAGCTTCAAAAGTGCGTAAAATATCTTATTTTTGTATTTGGAGAAGTTTTGGAAAATCGTTTTAAAGTTGGAGATAGTTTTGGGAAAATACAGATTTTGTGTTTAAGTCAAAATTTCTATATTACAAAAATAGTTTAAAATATTTGTAATATGTTTTGATTTTTAATCAAACATGTTTGTATATCAAAGTATATCAATAAGCTTTTTTTGTAGAATTTATGGGATTTTATTGAAGATAAAAAAGACCAATTTTTAATCCTTAAAACCTGTGTTTCTGGCCTTCTGCCGGTCGACCGCACGGTCGACCGAACCAGAGGTCGGTCGACCAAGTGGTCGCCCGATGTGCGCAAACGTGCACAACCCTGTTTGGCTGGAGGGCCGGTCGATCAACCCGGTTGACCGCCAGAGAGTTCTGCTATCTGGATCTGGCCCCGGTCGACCGACCGACAGAGAGCATATGCTCTCTGTATCTAGGCCTCGGTCGACCGGGCGGTCGACCGGTGGCACAACGGTCAAAAATCTGACCGTTGGCGGTCGACCGGCCGGTTGACCGATAGCAGGGAATCCTGCTGAGTTGGACCCCAACGGCTATATTTTTGAGGCCTATAAATTGGGGCTATTTTGGGCTGTTTTGAATAAGATTTCAAGTGGGTTCTCAAGATAATTTTTCCTACACTTCTAAGTGTTTATCGCCACTTGTTTTAGAGTCAAATACTTCCATATCAAAAGGAGAATTTTTCAAGAGTGTTTTGAAAAAGAGATTTCTTGAGTTTTTCACCACCAAATCAATCCTAGTTTTCTCACACACACTTGAGCTATCCATTACTATATCAATCCTCCAAGGATCCTTGTTGTGAGAATGTTTTTAGGTGATCAAAGTGTTGAGATCACCAAAGTGTTTCATCTTTCTATTTGAGTAGGCGAACTTGCGGGTTCGTGTTGTTTTGAGTTCTTGTGGGTGCTCGGTGTAGAAGTGCGGCCTCGGCAAGCTAGTGTGCTTGCGTGTGTAGTTCTTGCGGGAACAAGAGAGGGACTAGTGAGTCTAAGGAGTTCTTATGTGAACTCGTTATAGGTGTTGCGGCACCGAGTGATCCGGTGGGATCGATTCTAGTGGAAATCCTTCATAGTGTTGAAGGCGGGGACATAGTAAGGGTGTGCGAACCTCGAAACAAATCTCCCGTGTTTGTGATTGCTCTCTCTATCTCTCACTTGTGTTTATATCTTGCATGCTCTTATTGTTCATATTCATTACTTGCTTGATATACTTGTGCTTAATTGATATATGCTTGGGATTGTTTGCTCACACTTGTATTCAACTAAGAGAGCCATAGCGGCACCTCAACTCTTATCTAGAGGAATCTTGAGGAGATAGTCCAGAGCCCTTCACCGGAAATTCGGTTACACTCTTGTGTTATACTTAGTGTGTTTAGCTTAATAGTTTTTAGTTTGCATAAATAGTTTTAATTCCGTATTAATTCATCATTAGATTAGCTAGTCACCTATTCACCCCCCTCTAGGTGATTTCATTTGGTATCAGAGCTTGGTGCTCTTGATTTGGGTCTAACAACCTTGAGTTAAAGATCCTCATTTTAGCTAATCACAATATTTATACACACATATGGATTTTATGTCACCTCCCACGTTTGATATTCTTAACATTCAAACTTAGAAGGTTAAGATGTCAATGTACCTCAAAGCCCTAGGTATTCATGTTTATTTTGCCACTATTAAAGATTCATATTGTTTAAATGGCAAACATCTAGAGGCTAATTCTAAAGCCCTTCATGCTTTAAAGTCAACCCTAAATGATGAATATCTATCTAGGGTTTCTAACTTTGATTCGGCTTTTGTAGTATGAAACACTTTAGTCTCCCTTGGTGAACAAAAGCAATACTATGAGGGGAGTGACTCGGATGATGGAAATGATGCTTCCAACTTGTGCTACATGATCCAAGGGGATAAACCCCTTGAGGTAAATTTCGAATCCGAGCTTGATTAGGATATTGACATGTCTTATGATGAGCTTGCTTCATTTTATCAACAACTTCTTGAAAAATATGATTTGCTTAAAAGGACCATAAAAGATTGAAAAATAAGTATGAGTCCATTTCGAAAGAAAAAGATTCTTTTCAAAATAAATTGGAAAAAATTTCTAAAGAAAATGAATCTTTGAAAAAGGTGAATATTTTCTTATTTTCTAAATTAAATGATCTTTGTAAAGGAAATAATTCTTTGAAAAATAAAATCACTTGGTGGAAAAAGAAAAGAAATTACTTTAGAAGAAAATAACTCTTTAAAAAGAAAAATTGTTTCAAAAGAAAAAGAAAATAGTTCTAAAAGAAAAAGGTTGTTGATTCTCATACTTGTCATGCTCTTCATCCAACCATTGATAAAAATGATATTCAATTTTTGAAAAATAGAATAGATTGTTTAAGCTCAATCTTGAGCAATTGTGCATATAATCATAATAAATTGGAAACCTTATTTCAAAAGAAACAAGCTCCACATGTACATGCACATCACCCACGACACACATATGCACACTTTGCACATCATGATCACACTCATTCTCATGTGCATACTATAGTGTATAAATGTACACATTGCGGCCGCAAAGGCCATTTAGCAAAGTTTTGTTTTGATAAGATAAATCATATTAATTTTACTAATAAAAATGTTTGGGTTCTGAATAATGCTAACCCCGTGGACCCAAAAGAAAATGGGTACCAAAATTCTCACCTCTTGTGTTTGATGTTGGTGTGGGCTCTCACATGACGTGAGAGAATTGGTGCCTTGGTGGTGGATGCATTGACTATATGGACATACAATTGATGCATCACTATCAAGAAAGTTTGGTGGGAGGACCACCTTGGTTTGGAGATATAGAGATGTACCCTAATAGTTTAGGTAACTATCTCTAACTCCTTATTTGTTTACATGCTTTTAGATTTTGATTTTTAGCATGTTTTTTCATGATTGTTATTAAATGTCATGTTATTTAGACTTATGACATACATGTATAGTAATTGAGATACACCCATGTTCATATGAATTCATATTTTGTGTTCTCACTTTAGTTTAACCATTGTGTATATCATTACTCTAAAAACATGTGCATTTACCTTAATAATCATGTTTGTTTATGGTTTTACACTTCATATTTTGATTACATGTTTAAATGTAAATTTTCATTAAAACTTGTGCATATACTCGTACAACTGTGAGCCACATTTGATTATTATATGTTTGTGCTTAATTGCTCATTTGTACCCATTAGATGTACTAGTATAGCCTAGTTTTGATGATTCGTGCATTTTAACTTGTTTTCCCTATTCTTATGCATGTTTTGCTTCATGTATATGTTATTCTTATCTAAAACTAATAGATATACATGTATACCATTGAGTCTTTTGCCTTCATGCAAATTAAATTATAGACTCTTTTGTATTTAGAATATGTATGTATATTTTTAGTTTTGGATAAAACATACATATACCTTTGAAGTTTGATTTTAATGAAAATATATTTTTATGCTTTTGATAAAAGATATTCATGTTTATTTTGAGCTTTATTGATCATTTTCATGAAAATGCTATTTACATGATTCTTGTGCACTCACACTTCATTTGTTTACTCATTACATTATTTTCATGAGTATTTTTGAGCTTATAGATTTCGAGTGTCAATTCCTGTGTTCTTAGCATATTTCATGGGATATATGATTTGGTTTCATGTTTTGAAGGATCTTTAACTAGTTTCTCAAAATTTCTTAACTAGTTATTTATTCTTCATTTGGTAGTGTTTTCAAAATACAATTATTTTCAAATCTCATTTTTATAAACTTCTACCCTTTAAGGATGGTTGGATGGGCGACCATGCCTTGTATGCTCAAAATTGAAAATCTTTTTGCCATGTGCATGAATAGGGTGGATAGGTATGAGTTATACACATGTTCTTCATGGAATTCTATTTTTGTATACTCATATTTGTTTATTATATATGTATGTCTCAAAATCTCAAACAATATCAATATCAATTGGTATTTTCTTTTTCAGATATATGTGTGTGTGTGTGTGTGTGTGTGTGTGTGTGTGTTGATTGTGCTTGATTTACAATATCCATTACATGTTTAAAGAACAAATTATGTTTATGCTAAGCTTGAATTAAAATTAAAAATAAAATGGTATCTTATAAGCTTATGCATTGTTTCCAATTGGTATTTCAATTGACATTTTATTTGGTATCAAAATTTACAATAGATTTCAATTGTATTTCAATTGACATTTTATTTGGTATCAAAATTTACAATAGATTTCAATTGGTATTTCAATTGACATTTTATTTGGTATCAAAATTCACAATAGATTTCAATTGGTATTTCAATTGACATTTTATTTGGTATCAAAATTTACTATATATTTTTATTGGTATCAAAAATACAAAATGTTTTACTTTCATTGGTATCTTAAAGTTTTTGTTTATTTACAAGTGGTATCTCAAAATTTGTTTTATTACTTTAAATATTATCAAAATTTGTGTTAAAAATGTTTTGATATGTATTGCCTATATGCAATGAGAGCTTAACATCTCTTTTATATATATATTTATGTTGAGTGTATCTTAAATTGAGGAGCTTGACATCTCTTCTTTATGTGATACACGTGTGTAGGGGAGCTTAACATCTCCACTTATACATTGCATATTATGCTTTATGTGAGTTAGGATTTTATCATCCCTTCTTCATGTATTGCATGTATGCAGGGGAGCTAACTTACCGTTTTTCTCTTCATGAATATATATCACATATATATCTTTATTATTGATTTGTTTTTTACCCATTTGTTGATGATTGACAAAAAGGGAGAGAATGATTTTTGAGTTTATATATGCATGTTATTGACAAAAGGGGGAGAAATATTTGAAGATCTGTATATACATGTTTATTAACAAAAAGGAGGATAAGTTTTTTTTTGGAGAAGAATTTTTTTATGTTTATCTCCTTGTTTATGCATATATATATATATATATATATATATATATATATATATATATATATATATATATATATATATATATATATTTGTTTAGTTTTATGCACTTTATTAATATCTTATTGTTTATTAGTATTCATAAGTTAAGGGGAGCTTCTATGAAGCTTATCTTTAATCCATGCATATATAACTCCATGAGTTTTGTCATCATCAAAAAGGGGGAGATTGTTAGCCCGAAAGCCCATCACTCTAGTTTTGATGATGAATAACTCATGAAGTTATAGTGCTAATGATCTTGTGTTTAATTAGTCTCAGATATTTGATCAACATCTTAGTAGGTGTTTAGCTTCAACAAAGGATTTAAAGTCAAGTTTTGGAGCTAGCACATGTTGATTCAAGAGCTCGCGCATCAAGATCGCATCAAGTATTCAAGAGGAGTCTAGCTCATTGGATCAAGTTTTGGACCAAGTCAAGAAGAAGAAGAAGATTTTCAAAGAGAAGATTTTCAAGAAGACTTGTGTCATGTTTGTAAGTGTTAAAATTTTATTTTTAGATAAAATGTAAAGAATAGATCAGTTGGTGGATTGCTCAAGTTCATATACACTCACACACAAGATTTATATGTGTTTTCATAAAAGAGTTTTCGTTTTGGAAAATACCGGTTTGGTTTTTAAGTTTCAAAATATACATGTGTTTTTATCAAAACTTATTTTAGAGTTTAATGTCAAAAACATAGATATTTCATCATATATGTGTAGTGGATCATATCCATGCACACTAAGCTTCAAAAGTGTTTAAAATATCTTGTTTTTATATTTGGAGAAGTTTTGGAAAAATCGTTTTAAATTTGGAGATAGTTTTTTGGAAAATACAGGTTTTTGTTTAAGGCAAACTTCTATATTACAAAATAGTTTAAAAATGTTTGTATTATGTTTTGATTTTAATCAAACATGTTTGTATATCAAAGTATATCAATAAACTTATTTTTGTAGAATTTATGGGATTTTATTGAAGATAAAAGACCAAATTTTAATCCTTAAAAACCTGTGTTCTGTCCTTCTGCTGGTCGACCGCACGGTCGACCGAACCAAAGGTCGGTCGCCGATGTGCACAAACGTGCACAGCCTTGTTTGGCTGGGGGGCCGATCGACTGCCAGAGAGTTCTACTCTCTGAATCTGGCCCCGGTCGACCGGGCGGTCGACCGGCAGAGAGCTTTTGCTCTTTGTATCCAGGCCTCGGTCGACTGGGCGGTCGACCGGTGGCACAACGTCGAAAATTCAACCGTTGGCGGTCGACCGGCCGGTCGACTGATAGCAGGGAATCCTGCTGAGTTGGACCCCAACGACTATATTTTTAGGCCTATAAATTGGGGCTGTTTTGGGTTGTTTTGAATGAGATTCAAGTGAGTTTTCAAGATAGTTTTTCCTACACTTCTAAGTGTTTATATTCACTTGTTTTAGAGCCAAATACGTCCATATCAAAAGGAGATTTTTTCAAGGGTGTTTCGTAAAAGAGATTTCTTGAGTTTTTCACCACCAAATCAATCCTAGTTTTCTCACACACACACTTGAGCTATCTATTGCTATATCAATCCTCTAGGGATCCTTGTTGTGAGAGTATTTTTAGGTGATCAAAGTGTTGAGATCACCAAAGTGTTTCATCTTTGTATTTGAGGAGGCGAACTTACAGGTTCGTGTTGTTTCGAGTTCTTGTGGGAGCTCGGTGTAGTGGTGCGGCCTCGGCAAGCTAGTGTGCTTGCGTGTGTAGTTCTTGTGGGAACAAGAGAGGGAATAGTGAGTCCAAGGAGTTCTAGTGTGAACTCGTTATAGGTGTTGCGGCACCGAGTGATCTGGTGAGATCGATTCTAGTGGAAATCCTTCATAGTGTTGAAGGCGGAGACATAGAGTAAGGGTGCTCGAACCTCAAAACAAATCTCCCGTGTTTGCGATTGCTCTCTCTATCTCTCACTTGTGTTTATATCTTGCATGCTCTTATTGTTCATATTCATTACTTGCTTAATATACTTGTGCTTAATTGATATATACTTGGGATTGTTTGCTCACACTTGTATTTAACTAAGAGAGCCATAGCGGCACCTCAACTCTTATCTAGAGGAATCTTGAGGAGATAGTCCAAAGCCCTTCACTGAGAATTCGGCTACACTCTTGTATTATATTTGGTGTTTAGCTTAATAGTTTTTAGTTTGCATAAATAGTTTTAATTCCGCATTAATTCATTATTAGATTAGCTAGTCACCTATTCACCCCCCCTCTAGGTGATTTCATAGTCATATTTCAAACTGTTGGGGTTGCTGGTCGACCACACCCAGGCCAATGCCTTATCAGTTGACCGGTGGTCGACCGTGATCAAAACCAGAGAGCAGGTCTCTATGGTCGGTCGACCGGGGCCACATCCAGATTGCAGCCTCTCTGGATCAGTCGATCGCATGGTCGATCGGCCCTACAACCAAGGGCTTGTGCACGTAAGTGCCAGAAGCCCAAAATCAGAGTTTTAAGATTTGAAAACTTGGACTTTTAAAACCCTAAAAATTTTATTTAAATCCCATAAAATCCAAAAAAAATAGGTTCAATGAAAAACTTTGAAGTACGAATATGTGTGATAAAAATCAACACATATTACAAACAATTTGAACTATTTTTGAGATATAAAAATTTAGATTTAAACTGAAAACTGTATTTTTTCAAAAACAACTTATAAATGGAAAATGATTTTTTCGAAACTTTTTCAAATACAAAAACAAGATATTTAAATACTTTTTAAGCATAGTGTGTATGACAATGATCCAATACACATAGAAGATGAAATATATATTTTTTTTGATAATAAGCTCTAAATAAGTTTTGATGAATACAAAACTTACGCATGATATAAACTCATCAAAAGAAGTTTCTAAATAATATGAAGTAACAATGTGTATGGATGAAATCCAATACACATAGAATCATGAAAACTTGTTTTGATGAAATTTATTCATAAAACAAAAGGTATACTCTTTGAAGCTCAAACCAAAACCCAAACTAGAACATAAATCTTCCAAAACAAAACTTATTCATAAAGATATGAAATATTTTGTGTGTGTATATGACCTTAAGAAATCCACAACTAATCTATCCTTTACATTTTATCTAAAAATAAAATCTTAACCTTACAAACATAGGACTCAAGTCTTGAAAATCTTCTCTTGAGAATCTTCTTCTCCATTTTGACTTGATCCAAACGAGTTTGACTCCTCTTTGAATACTTGATGCGATCTTTAAGCGTGAGCTCTTGAATCAACATGAGCTATCTTCAAAACTTGAATTCGACTTTTTAGTTGAAGCTAAACACCAATTAAGATCTTGATTGAATATCTGAAACTTAATGAACACAAGATTATTAGTACCATAACTACATGAGTTAATCATCATTAAAACTAAAGTGATGGGACTTTAGGCCAACAATCTCCCCCTTTTTTATGATGACAAAACTCATGAAGTTATATATGCATTGATTAAAGATAAGTTTCATAGAAGCTCCCCTTTAACTCATTCATAGCAAATAGAGATATTCAATGAAGCATATAAACAAAATATTAAACAACTTCGCATGTGCCCTGCACGTGCCCAGAACTCCAGTGTAAACAAATGCCTAATTAAAATGAGACCCGGTGTATATTCTTTCATTATTCTGATTTACTGCCAGATCAATAAGTTTAACTCTCCTTTTTCTCTTAGTGAATTAATTAGTCAGCTCTTTGATAAGGTTGAAGACATATAATTTCCTTTGTGAAGCTTCCCAATGAGGAAATATTCTTCTTTTATTTGGTTACTTGATACACAATTTCTTAGATATTACATTATTACAGTTCTCTATGTCATAATAGATTCATAATTTACTTCAAAATTCTTTTGAATCAGAAACCTAAATTGCAACTTCACCTAGCAACAAAATATACTGCCCTTCTCCTCTATATTATATGCTCCTGTGGTCCACAACACCAAAAATATCCAAGAATATATGGCTAGCTAAGACTCTAGTGGCTTAATTCACCCATGCAAAAAGTTTTGGTTCACAGATGACAAAATATCTTTGTTGATGGCCAATGGCCTCAAAAGAGGAGTGGTTTAATTTCACACTTCAATGTTTGTTATTGAGAAGAAGGGCTAAGAAATGTGTGGCTCCAAGTTCAGGCCACTCACTATCCTCTTATCTCATATCTTTCCTTCATGAAACACACCCCCAACTCTCTAATTTCCACTCAAAATATTGTCATGCACTCTAAGCAATCACCATAGAAAGGGGGAAGGGGGGGAAAAAAATAAAAAGAAGCAAATGTCAGCCACTTGTACCTTGTAGACACTATCTGTAGCTCACATTTTGTGAAGCTTCTCTTGATCTTGGTTGCTTCTAAGGTCTAACAATGGCCAGCCATGCAGCTCTTGCCTCCTCCACGACCCCCTCCCCCTCCATGAGGCTTCACCACTCCAAGCCCACCCCTAGCACTTCTTGCATCACAAAGGTCTCTGATCTCTCTCTCTCTCTCTCTCTCTCTCTCTCTCTCTCTCTCTCTCTCTCTCTCTCTTTTTTTTTTTCCCTTGGGAAAAATAGTGGAGTATAGCCACCTGTTTCATTACTTTCTGACGATGTTGATGACATATGTTGCAGAGGTTCGAGTTGGCCGAGTTCTCCGGGCTCCGGTCGAGCCCAAATGTCAGCTTTGCATGTCATGCCAGAGAAGCCTCTTTCTGTGATGTGGTGGCTGCACAATTGGGAACCAAGGTGAGATCTCTCTCTAGCTACCAAAATGTTCACATGTACATGTTACATGATACGTGATACGTGCTAAATTTATGTGATGTGTGCATATCAGACAGCAGCAGGAGCCAGCCTACTAGGGGGGGGACGGTCGCTAAGCTGAAGGTTGCGATTAATGGATTCGGTCGCATTGGGCGCAACTTCCTTCGCTGCTGGCACGGCAGAAAGGATTCCCCTCTTGAAGTCATTGTCGTGAACGACAGTGGCGGTGTCAAGAATGTCAGTTCTCACTGATCACTTAGACATCCATTCCCCCCCCCCCACCCCCCCCCCCCACCACCCACCCTAAAATCATATGGTTTCATCAGCCATCTGAAAAACCCTCTTCTTCTTGTTGTTGTAGGCATCTCACCTTCTGAAATACGACTCGATGCTTGGGACCTTCAAAGCCGATGTGAAGATTGTTGACAACGAGACCATCAGTGTCGATGGCAAGCCCATCAAGGTTGTGGCGAACCGTGACCCTTTGAAGCTCCCATGGAAAGAACTAGGCATTGACATTGTTATTGAGGTATTGCAAATTGGTTTAGTTACTCAAAATGAGTTTTAGTTTCATACTGTTTCCATGAAGTCTGAATTATGATCTTCTGCTTGTTTCATGAAGGGAACTGGAGTGTTTGTCGATGGCCCGGGCGCTGGAAAGCACATACAGGCCGGGCGAAGAAGGTCATCATCACAGCACCGCCAAGGGAGCCGATATCCCCACATATGTCGTGGGGGTGAACGAAGGGGACTACAATGACAGTGTATCAAACATCGTAAGGTTGGTAGAAATTAAAGTATCCGAACTTTGATCTGATTGTTCATAGAGTGTGCAAATAAGGCATATTTGTGATGAATTTTCCAAACTTTTTGGTGTTTGTAGCAATGCATCTTGCACAACAAACTGTCTGGCTCCCTTTGTGAAGGTCATGGATGAAGAGTTTGGTGAGCAGCTTTACTTTCACGTTTTGAATTTGGAAACATAGAGCAAATCTTAATCTTATTGTGTATGATTATGTGCAGGGATTGTGAAGGGAACTATGACGACCACTCATTCATACACAGGGGATCAGGTACTATACTGTTCTAGCAAAACTCAAAGGTTTCGAGTCTGTTTTTATAGGAAAAATCTGTTTAATTCCACCAAGAAATAAACAAGTAAATTGGGGATTTTTGATATAAAATTGCAGAGGCAATTGAACTTATCTTCTTCTCTTCTAATTGTTTTTTGATGATAAGGCCTGAAATTAGGTCCACATAGAGGATGCTTATGTTCAGAATTTATAATTCAGAAAAGAATTCAGTAGTAAATTTTAAAAAATTAGTAAGAAAAAGGCCTGAAACTCAACATAGAGGCCATTATGTAATAATTTTCCTTGACATCTACATATCAGTGTGTGTATACAAAAAAACTGCCAGCAACTTCTATCGATGAGGAAATATTCAAAGATTTATAATCTTGAAAACCATATGACAAGTGAAGTTTCAAGGAAAAAACTAAAGATAAATAAACAAATTCTTCTAACAAATGCACAACTTCTAGTAATTTAAGAAGATTTTTGGCAAATATCAGTTTCCTCTTTACTCTCACAACAAATGCAAAAGGCTCAATACAAACATTCTACTCTTGTACCAACAACAGAGACTCTTGGATGCATCACACCGCGACTTAAGGCGAGCACGCGCAGCAGCACTGAACATCGTCCCAACAAGCACCGGAGCAGCAAAGGCGGTGTCCCTAGTGCTTCCCCAGCTCAAGGGGAAGCTCAATGGCATAGCCCTTCGCGTGCCAACCCCCAATGTCTCAGTCGTCGACCTAGTGGTGAACGTTGAGAAGAAAGGTATCACGGCAGAGGACGTGAATGCAGCCTTCCGCAAGGCTGCTGACGGGCCACTGAAAGGCATCTTGGCCGTGTGCGATGTGCCCTTGGTCTCTGTGGACTTCAGGTGCACCGATGTGTCCTCAACCATCGACGCCTCACTGACCATGGTGATGGGAGATGATATGGTCAAGGTGGTGGCGTGGTACGACAATGAGTGGGGGTACAGGTGAGTGATCACCCATCTCTCGTCTTGATCATTGATTCAAAAACTGATATTTTTGCAACAAAGTGTGGAATAATGTGAGGAAAATAAATGTCTTTTTCTTGCAGCCAACGTGTTGTTGATTTGGCACATCTGGTAGCGAGCAAATGGCCTGGAATGCCTGCACAAGAAAGCGGCGACCCGCTGGAAGATTTCTGCGAAACGAACCCTGCGACTGAGGAATGCAAAGTCTATGAAGCGTAATTTTAATTCTATGTCACTTTTATATGAACATCGTTTTTTCACGAAAAAAGTTGCTTATGGTCTGAAGTTTTCATCATGAGGAGATGTTGTTGTGGACTGAAAGGTGAGGGGAGAGAATAATTTCTTTCAGTAGTAAACAATGACATTTGATGAGAGCCAACGGTCAGAAAAATTTTAATTGGTGTAAGCTAGTTTGTAATAATACGATAAATTGTGCGAATTCAACATATTTGTGAATCAAACCAATCTTTAGAGGTATGATGGTGTTTGGCATTGAAGAGGCAAGATGTATTATCATAATAATAGCTCTGAACTATTCCTAAACATCACATTGCTGGTTAACATTTTCATCCAGCATCATCAGCAGTAAAGAACCGAATCCTCTCACAGTCATCATATTCAAAAGGCACCAAGGTACAGCTTGAAGAACACATAGAAATGGTTGATAAAACTCAGAGAGAGACTAAACAGTGGGTACGTGTGGATCATAGAGTTGGTACCACTCATAAGGATTTGGTTGACCTCAAGAGTTGAGTTTTAGTGCAGCTACGACCTTCTTGATGGTTAGAAGTTGTTTATTGTTCAGAGGTTGTGTGATCGTTGAAGATAACTGTCATGGATGCCCACGACAGTGTGTTGTACCTGGAGCCTCATGTTGTGGATGTTGGATGTCTTTAAACAGCCACCTTGCTACATGTACAAGTCCCATCCCAGACCCTTCATCGCCCAGCTCAAGGACCATCCTAGTGTCAGACAAACCAGCTATTCACAAACGGTTCGGGTTCAGCTCGATATTTAGCTCGTTTCAGGCTCGATTAACTTATAAACGAGCCCAACTCAAGCTCAAAATCAAGAAGGAATCTATAAACGAGCCGAACTCGAACAAGACATGCTCCTTCAAGTTCGGTTAATTGCGATATCTAAACTACTCTTAAAAACAAATAATTCATAGGATGTACATAATTTTCTCCCATCTCTCCAGTCCCCCTTGTCTCCCCGCCCCCCATTTTTTTCCTATCACGTGTGTGGAAGAGATTTTCCATCACAGACAGTTGATGCTCCTGATTGATCATGTCAAAAATACAGAAGAAAAAAGCACTCCATCAGGTCAGGAGCACGATGTGATGTTCAAAGACCTTTGGGCGTGAGAATAAGTATACTTCTTTGAGTAAAATAGAGAATACTTGTGTTGGCCCAAAGGTTCATCACTTTAGTTTTGATGATGATTAACTCATGTAATTATATTACTAATGATCTTGTGTTATCTAAATTTCAGATATTAATCAAGATCTTAGTTTGGTATCTACTTTCTTCAAAAGACTTAGAGTCAAGTGAAACTAACACGTATTGATTCAAGAGCTCAAGCGCAAAGAACAAATCAAGAACTCAAGAAAAGTCTACCTCGACAGAATCAAGTTTTGATCGAGTCAAAATGAAGAAAGAAGATTATATCAAGAAGGAAAACTCTACTTTGTACGGATGTTTAGATTTTTTATAACGTTTAAATTAGACTTGATTTCTCAAGTTTATACACACACAAGTTTGATATTGGTTCTCAAGAACAAAAGCTTTAGGTTTCGGTTTAAGTAAGTTTTGTGTTTTAGTTTTGTGAAACATAATTCTCAAAAAAAGTTCATATTGTTTTATATATGCATTGGATTTTATCCATACACATTGGTGCCTCAAATGAGTTTGAAAAACTTATTTTTTGTATTTATACAAGTTTTTAAAAAAACTCGTCTTTCAATTTAAAGTTTATTGTTTTAGAAAATATGGCTTTTATTTTTAAATTGTATTTAATATCTAAAAAAGAAGTTCACATCTTTGTAATATATGTTGATTTTTAATCCCACATATTTATGCTCAATATATTTACAAGAACTTTTTTTGTAGATTTTATAGAAAATTATTGGGATATAAAAAGTTTTTTAAAAAAGATTAAAAATTATTTTTTGGCCGAGGCTGGTCGACCGGTGGTGTGACAAGCCATTTGGCTTGTGTACACTGTAACGGTTCCAGTTCTAAATTACTAAATTATCATAATCAACATATGTTATTCTTCAATCAACCAGGTAATCTCCGAAAATTTTGGCAGCATGTCTTCTAAATATAGAGCTTGCCCAATACAATAACAACTATACTTATCAATTCTAAACATCCTACATAATATATAATACTATTTCGGCTTTACTTCGCCTACTTATCAACTCCAAGTTCCATCTTATAAGTTTCAACTCAAGATTGGTCTATTTAAACATTTACAAGAGAGTATTCCCCTCGATATAACATTCTAACACAAAATAAATTATAAGTTCTACTCAATGTGGGAAATGAACTGTGTAGGCATCCACTTCCGAGAACATGATTGGCTTCCTCAGGGTCTAAGGGACCAGTCAGAACCATCAGATAGCTAGTCCTTCGTGCCTCATTAATATAGATGGACCTCTTTCTCGAGGTGGTGCCCTCCAGTGGGCAGGCTTCGAAAACGGCATCAACTTCCCAGTACTTGATGAGAGTGTGACTCGACTGACTGTTCCATTGCTGAGCTTCAAAAGCCTCCTTTTGCACCTTGACCTCCAAGGGTTTTCCAAGATTTAGGATAAACTCCTTGAGATATACCCAATTGATGAGTTCCTGGAGCTGCTACAAAGATGTCGACAGTCAACTGTACGGTGTCCCTTCCCATCATGAAAGGCGCAATAGTCTCCGGTTCCAGGACCCTTTAGGTTAGGTGAAGCGGTCTTGGACGTCTCAGGCAAGATTGGTCATGGATCGCACTGAAGATCCAGTCAATGGAAGTCTTGAACGGAGTGAAGCCGGTGTCAACTCCATAGACCTCAACAAGGTTCTGGGAAGAACTCGGCTGAGATCATTTCTTGAAGCCGTTCTGTCCCCAGTTCTGAGTCTTCTTTGGAGGAGCAGACTACAACTTTATCTTCTTCTCCCTTGCTTTCTTACTTGGGAGGTTGTTCTTTGAGCCTTGCGTCGCCTCGTCCAGTTGGACGTACTTCTGGACTCGAGATAGTGTATCCTTCATATTGGTTGTATTGTGTTTCACCAAATGCTTGTAGAAGGAATAGTCAACCTGCAATCCGGCACTGAATGTGGTCGTAGTAACTTCATCGCTACAGTTATAAGCCATGGTCATCTGATTATGGAAATAATAGATATAGCATTTTAAGGTCTCTCCTCGCTTCATCTTGATGGTGAGGATCTAGTTGCTTTTCTTCTTAATTTTCTATCACGAGGCATATTAGTTGAAGAAGGCATCACTAACCTCTTTGAAGCTCCAGAGAGAGTATAACCAGTCCAATGACATGCCCTTAAGACTGGAGGGAAACACCCAACACATGAGGAGGTCATTGTGGGAGTGGACCGCCATCCTAACCTGATAGGCTCAGAGGAACTGGACGGGGTCAGTCAATTCCAGTGTAGCATTCAAAGTTCGATATCACGAACTTCTTCGAAAACTTGTAGGACATGATTTTCTCTGAAAGAGGAGAATCAGAGATCCGTAGGATGGACGATTCTTGGCCAACACGGGGTTGTGGCGTGTCCTCGTGGATCCACTTTAGGACCATCTTTACAAGATCCTCGATGCGAGGATTCTTAGAGGCCTGGAATGCTTGCTTTCATCGGAGCGCTCATTACGACGCGGAGATGCGGATCTAGGACGCCTCTGGCTACCCCCCGTGTGGGCTGTGTTTGTCATACGTGGAGGTGAAAAATGAGATTCCTCCATGTCGGAGTCCCTCACCTGGCCCTTTATGAGGATCTCAATATGGGTTAGGAGCTGGTTTTGGACATGGGTGGCGGCTTCTATCTCTAGGGCGGCTCTTTGCGCTCGCGAGCCGCCTGCACCTCTTGTTCATTAAGCTGCTTTTGTAAGCAATTCAACACCTAGAGAAATTATCCCTCAGCAGGAAACATGGATTCATGCTCATTGGCTACTTGCTCGAGAGTATTCGTCAGTGATTAGGGCTCCTCATTGATTTGTTGGAGAACCACATCTGGATTTGAGGGTGGAGATCAGTGGGATTCGTGCCCCCATTGATAGTCTTCTTGCCTTTGGAAGCAGCACCGAGGCGGTAGCCTGTGAGCTGGTCTTCTTCTGAGGAGCCATTATCATTTGCGAGTTTGTTTGAGGAGGGATTTTAGGGTAGTGTTTGGAGAAGGGGAAGAAACTCTGAACGTGTATTCAAGAGTTCTCAATTAATGTACCAATGTGGTGGGGATTTTCTTCCATAGACAATGATTGATCCTGCTAAGAACACAAAAGAAAAAAGAACACCTATAAGGTCAAGAGTACTAGTGTGGTGCTAGCCGAAGACCCTTGGGCGTGAGAAAAGTATCCTTGTTTAAGTAAAGTAGAGAATACTTGTAATAATATGTTTTTGCTAGTAATCAAAAGCTATCGCCTTTCTCAATCGAGTCAAGGAGTATTTATACCTGTTGGGGCCGAAAATGAGGGTACAGAAATTTCAGATCTCCATAATAGCATGATTTACACGTTATGATCCTCAACCCAGTTCACGCCGCTTGATTGTGAGGAATGCCTGTTGGCCCAGAGGCCCATCACTCTAGTTTTGATGATGATTAACTCATGTAGTTATAGTTTACTAATAATCTTATGATATTTAGTTTCAGATATTTGATCAAGATATTAGTAGGTGATTAGTTTCAACAAAGGAGTTTTGGAGCTTTCACGTGTTGATTCAAGAGCTCGACCGTTAAAATCACATCTAGTACTCGTTGGAGTCAAGCTCGTTGGATCGTGTCTGGATCGAGTAGACTTGGAGAAGGAGTTCTACAAGAAGACTTCAGTTGTGTTTAGTTTAGTATGTTTAGATCATTGTAAAGATTAGATAGTGTTGATATGCTCAAGTTCACATACACACACAAGTTTAAAGTTTATTGGTTTTGGTTTCGGTTAAACCGGATTTTGAATTTCATGTCAAAAACATAGATATAATATCTTTATGTATATTGGATTCTATCCATATACAATATACTTCAAAGTTGTTTCAATATCATATTTTTGTATTTATATGAGTTTTGGAGAAAACGGTTTTCTATTTCAAAATTCAAGTTTTGAAAAATATTGATTTTGTGTTTAAATCAAATTTCAATATCACAAAAATGGTTCAAATTGTTTATAATATATGTTGAATTTTAGGCACACATATTTGTATTTCAAAGATCTAATAAGAACTTATTTTTGTGAAATTTATGTGATTTTATGGGATTTAATTGAAGATAAAAGACAAGTTTTTAATCACTTAAAAAGTTTGACCAGACTGTCTGCCAGTCGACCGGACAGTCGACCGACGCAGACGTCGGTCAACCGGTCCGGTTGATCGATGTGCACAGACGTGCACAAGCCATTTGGCTAGAAGGCCGGTCGACCGACCCGGTCGACCGCCAGAGAGCTCTGCTATCTGGAAATGGCCCCGGTCGACCGGCAGAGAGCTGCTGCTATCTATATCCAGTCCCGGTCGATCGGGCGATCGACCGGAGGCACAACGGTCATAAAATGACCGTTGGCCGATCGACCGGGCGGCCGATCAACCGGGCGGGCAATTCTGCCCTTTCCAGACTGCCAATTGGCAGAATTTTGAAGGCTATAAATATACCTTCTCTTGAGTTTTTTTGGACAAGTTTTTAGAGAGCAAAAATTTTTATCTTTACAAGTGTTTAACAGCAAGTTTTTAAAAGAGTTTTGGGCTTAAAGATTTTATTTTTTTTAGTTTTTAAAGCGTTGGAAAAATAAAGAAAATAGTCTTTGGGATTGGTTTTTGATCTTCATTTCTATAGCTCTTTAGAAGTTTTCCTAAGAGTTTTTCTTTATATTTTAATTTTCAAACTCTTTATCTTCTCACACTTGAGCTATCATATCTATCCTATCTATTAGGATCTTATTTTGTGAGAAAATTAGTTTGTGGTATTTAAGATCACCAAGAATTGTAACCTTCCTTGTATTTGTAAGTATCCTTCTTGTGTAGAGGTGATTGTGGAGGTTGTGTTTGATTGTGTTAGTATCCCTTTAAGTGTAAAGGTGATTGAGATTGTTATTTGGCTTTGAGCCCTATCCCTCTATTGAGAGGTTGATCTTGTTTTGTTTAAGTGCCCATTCCTCTAAGTGCAGAGGTGATAGTTGTTGTGCCTTACCTCTTGTGAAGAGGTTGTGTTTGTTGGAGAGAGGAGTTGTGTACTCCTATTTTGTATTACCTAAATTCTCAGTGGAGGTTCCCTGTGTGGGAAGTCCTATATAGATGATATTGTGGAAATCCTTCTGTGTGAAGGCAGGGACGCAGAGCAGTGGCTCGAACCACGAAACATATCTTTGTGTTGCGATTGATCCACTATCTCTAAACTCTCTCTTATTTGTGCCTTGCATTATTTCATATTGTTCATATCATACTTATATGTTTGGCATTGTTTGTGTGCCTCACTTGTGTTGAACCAAGAGAGCTTTACATAGCACCTCAACTCTTATTTAGAGGAATTTAGAGGAGATAGTCCAAAACCCTTCACCGGGAATTCGGCTACACTCTTTGGTTACACTAAGTGTGTTGCAATTTTTTTTAACTCTGCATCATTTGTCATTAGATTAGTCATACACCTATTCACCCCCTCTAGGTGTACTTTCAATTGGTATCAGAGCCTACGCTCCTGATATTAGGTTTAACCACCTAGGAGTGAGATCTTGGCTTGCTAATATATATTTGCATTTGCACACTCATTTGTTTACACACACTCATCGATTACCTTTCCCCTCCTATGTTTGATGCTTCTAATATCGGTATGCGAAGCTTAAAATGAGTATGTATCTCAAGACCCTAGGAATGCTTGTTTACCTAGCCGCTACCAATAAATCTTATCTTGATAATAGCAAGCATATAGAGGCCAGTGCACAAGCCCTTGAGGTACTTAGGAGCACTCTAAGTAAAATTTATCTTTTTATAGTTTCTCATTGTGATTCCGCATTTGCAGTGTGGAACACCTTAACCTCCCCAAATCTTCAAACGTCAAAATATGTGGAGGAAAAATCTAGTGGAGATGAGTCCGACCAAAATTGCTACATGATCTAAGGGAATGACTCCCTTGAGGTAAATTCGGAAACTCAACTAGATGATAGTGCTAGTTCTTCCGGTGATGATTATGCTGATACCGATGCTTTAAATGAAGAACTATCTTTTGTTTGTGAAAACTTATTCGAAAAATACCACTCTTGAAAAAGAAAAGTCTTAAAATAAAAGAAGAAAATAAGGATTTGTTTTCTAAACTTGACATGACTTTGCAAGAAAGGAATGAGATTTCAAATGAAAGGGACTCACTGAAATCCCAACTTGATCTTGCCTTAAATGAAAACAAAATCTTAAAAGGTAAAAATAATTGTAATAATGTTTTGAAGAATAATGAGATTTTGTCTTCAAAACTTGTTTTTGTTGTAAAAAGAAACCCAATCTTTGAAAAACAAATTGCTTCTATTTCAAAGGAATTGGATTTGGTTTCTAAGAAAAATATTTCTTTAAAAAATGATATTGATTCACATGTTTGCCATGCTTTATCATCTAGTATACCTATTGCATGCTCTACTTCTTCTATTATTATTGAAAATAATATATGTATATTAAAGAAGAGTGTTGATTGTTTGGGCTTCATTTTGAGTCAATGTGCCATGAACTACACACGGTTGGAATCCATGTTTCGAAAAAAAATAAGTTTCACATATGCATGCACACCATACACAGCATGCACATGCTTCTCATATTCACACACATGACACCAGGTATGCTCATGTGTAAACTTGTACACATTGTGGACGTAAGGGCCACCTTACAAAGTTTTATTATGATAGAGTACATAATAAAATTTTGCAAATAAATTTATTTGGGTTAGGAAAGGTGCTAACCCCCATGGACCAATAGAGTATGGGTACCAAAATTCACTCATATTTTATTTGATGTAGGTGTGGGCTCTCACATGATGTGAGAGGTGTTGATGCCTTGAGGTGAATGCGTTCCGAGCTAAACGGTGACAATTTTGGATGCATCACTTTCAAGGGGAGTTTGGTGGGAGGACCACTATAGTTTGGAGATCTAGATATTAGCCCTAATGGTTTTAGTAACTATCTCTAACTCCCATTTAGTTTACATGCTTTTATATTATTGATTTTTAGCATGTTTTAATTTTTCATGATTATTATGTTAAATGTCATGATAATTAGACTTATGATATACATATATAGTATTTGAGATACACCCATGTTTATATGGATCCTTATTTTGTGTTCTCACTTTAGTTTATCTATCGTGTATATCATAACTCTAAACATGTGCATTTACTTAATGATCATATTGGTTTATGTTTATGATTTTGCACTTCATGTTTTGATTACATGTTTAGAAGTAGTTTTTATTAAAATTTGTGTATATACTTGTATAACTAATGAGCCACATTTGATTTTTGAATATTTGTGCTTAATTGCTCATTTGTACTCATTAGATGTACTAGATAGCCTAGTTTGATGATTCGTGCATTTTAACTTGTATTCCCTATTTTGTACATGTTTTCATTTTAATATCTCTAGTTTCATGTATATGTCAATTTGGTTAAAACTTTAGATATAAATATACCTTGAGTCATTTGCTTTTCAGGCAAAATTTCTTTATGGACTCATTTGTATTTAGGGATATGTATGTATACCTCTAGTTTTTGACAAAATATACATATGCCTTGAAGTTGGAATTATTATGATGAAATATAAATTTTCTATGATTTTCATATTCTTTTAATTTCATATTGAGCTTCATCGCGTATTTCTATGATTTTATTGAATACATGACTCTTGCACTCACATCATTCTTTTTTACTCATGATTTTTATTTTCATGAGCTTTATATATACTTTATAGACTTTGAGTGTCAATTGTTAAGTGATTTTCATATTTTCATGGCTATATATTTATTTTATTCCATACTTGAAGGATCTCGTACTAGTTTCAATATCATAAGATTCTCATGCGTATTTCTTCATTTTGAAGAGTTTTCAGATATGTTAACTTATTTTCAAATCCTATTTTTTTAAAACGCCTTCCATCCAAGGGCGGTTGGTTGAGAGATCATGCCTTGTACGCTCAAATTAAAATCTATTTAAATATGTACATGAAAGGGAGGTCTATATGAGTTATACATTTGATCCTTATTGTATTTTCAATTGGTATCACAATTGATATTTTTTTGTATACTCATATTTGTATTTTCTATATATGTATGCTTCAAATAGTATCAATTTCGATTGGTATATACATTTTCATATATATATATGTGATTTGATTGTGCTTACTATATCTTTACATCTTAATGCACAAATTATATTTATGCTAAGCTTGCTTTACTCCTCAATGTTAATTATTTTTCAATTAGTATCTTATACAAGTTTATGTATTATTTTATTGGTATTTCATAAAAGGAGAAAATTCATGTTTTATCTTTCAATTGGTATTTTTCAATCGAGTTTATTTTCAATTGGTATCTTACTCTCATTCTTTATGATGAAAAAGACTTTATTTTGAAATATGCTAACTTTTTTAATATTGGTATCATGTTTCATTTTAAATTGGTATATATATTGATATGAGTTATGTTTACCTAAAATAATTTGGTTTTTACTTTAAATTGGTTGTTACTTTCATTTGGTATCAAGATTTCCAATATATATATTTCAATTGGTATCAAAAACATACAATGTCTCATTTTCTATTGATATCAAGATTTACAAGATATTTTAAATTGTTATCAAGATATTTTCAATTGGTATCTTTTAGTATCTTAAATTTTTGTTTACTTTCAATTGGTATCTTAAAATGTTTTATTTATTTTTCTATTGGTATCATAAATTGGTGTCATGATGCTTCAAAATGTATATCTTTATCATAAATTGATATATTTTTCAATTGGTGTCACATTGTTTTGATTTGTTTTGCTTATATGTAAGGGAAGCTTAACATCTTCTCTTTATATAGATTCATGTTGAGTGTATTTCATATTGAAGTGATTGACCTTTCTTTGGTATGTAATACACATATGTAGAGGGAGCTTCACCTTTTTTTTATACATTGTATACTATACGTTATGTGATCAGAGTTTAGTCATCTCTTTTTCATGTAATGCATATATGCAGGGGGAGTTAACTTTATGTCTCTCCTCTTCCTGAGTGTATATCGCATATACATCCTTCTTGTTTGATTTGAGCGAGAGGAAGAAAATTATTTTTGAGTTTATTTATACCCCTTTGTTGATGATTTGACAAAAAAGGGGAGAGAAATTTAGAGTTTTTATATATGCATGTTTATGCATGATTTTCTTGTTTTATACAAAAAGGGAGAAAAGCATTCTGAGAGTTTTATATATGCATAATTATGTCATCTATATGCATGTTTATTTTTTTCAATTGATATCAGAGCATATATGTTTTGTTTTCAATTGGTATCAAAGCATATATGTTAATATGTGTTATTTGATTTATACATTCATTGAATATCTTTACTGTTTATTGCTATGCATGAGTTAAGGGGAAGCTTCTATGAAGCTTAACTTTAATCCATGCATATATAACTCCATGAGTTTTGTCATCATCAAAAAGGGAGATTGTTAGCCCAGAGGCCCATCACTCTAGTTTTGATGATGATTAACTCATGTAGTTATAGTTTACTAATAATCTTATGATATTTAGTTTCAGATATTTAATCAAGATATTAGTACGTGATTAGCTTAAACAAAGGAGCTTTGGAGTTTTTACGTGTTGATTCAAGAGTTCGAGCGTCAAGATCGCATCTAATACTCGGTTGAGTCAAGCTCGTTGGATCGTATTTGGATCGAGTCGACTTGGAGAAGGAGTTCTACAAGAAGACTTCGGTTTGTATTTAGTTTAGTATGTTTAGATCATTGTAAAAATTAGATAGTGTTGATATGCTCAAGTTCACATACACACACAAGTTTAAAGTTTATTGGTTTTTGGTTTTCGGTTTAACCGGATTTTAGATTTCATGTCAAAACATAGATATAATATCTTTTATGTATATTGGATTCTATCTATATAAAATATGCTTTAAAGTTGTTTCAATATCATTTTTTTTTGTATTTACATGAGTTTTGGAGAAAACGGTTTTCCATTTTAAAATCCAAGTTTTGGAAAATATTGATTTTGTGTTTAAGTCAAATTTCAATATCACAAAAATGCTTCAAATTGTTTATAATATGTGTTGAATTTTATTCACACATATTTGTATTTCAAAGATCTAATAAGAACTTATTTTTGTGAAATTTATGTGATTTTATGGGATTTATTGAAGATAAAAAGACAATTTTTAATCCCTTAAAAGTTTGACCTGGCTGTCTGCTGGTCGACCGAGGCAGACGTCGGTTGACCGGTCCGGTCGACTGATGTGCACAGACGTGCACAAGCCATTTGGCTGGAAGGCCAGTCGACCGACCCAGTCGACCACCGGAGAGCTTTGCTCTCTGGAAATGGCCCCGGCCGACCGGGCTGTCGACCGACAGAGAGCTAGTCCTGATTGATCGGGCGGTCGACCGGAGACCGTTGGCTGGTCGATCGGGCGGTCGACCGGAAGGACAATTCTGCCCTTTCCAGACTGCCAACGAGCAGAATTTTTGAAGGCTATAAATATGCCTTCTCTTGAGTGTTTTGAACCAGTTTTTAGAGAGCAAAAATTTCCTTCTTTACAAGTGTTTAACAACAAGTTTTTAAAAGAGTTTTGGGCTTAAATATTTTATCTTTATTTATTTTTAAAGGGTTGGAAAAATCAAAGAAAAATAGAGTCTTTGGGAATTGGTTTTTGATCTTCATTTCTATAACTATCTAGAAGTTTTCCCAAGAGTTTTTCTTTGTGTTTTTGATTTCCAAACTCTTTATCTTCTCACACTTGAGCTATCTTATCTATCCTATCCGTTAGGATCTTATTTTTGTAGGAAAATTGTTTGTGGTCTTTGAGATCACCAAGAGTTATAACCTTCCTTGTATTTGTTGGTATCCCTCTTGTGTAGAGGTGATTGTGGAGATTGTGTTTGGTTATATTGGTATCCCTCTAAGTGTAGAGGTGATTGAGATTGTTGTTTGGCTTTGAGCCCTATCCCTTTATTGAGAGGTTGATCTTGTTTTGGCTAAGTGCCCATTCCTCTAAGAATAGATGATAGTTGTTGTGCCTTGCTTCTTATGAAGAGGTTGTGTTTGTAGGAGAGAGGAGTTGTGTACTCCTATTTTGTATTACCCAAATCCTCAGTGGAGGTTCCCTGTGTGGGAAGTCCTGTGTGGACGATATAGTGGAAATCCTTCTGTGTGAAGGCGGGGACGTAGAGCAGTGGCTCGAACCTCGAAATATATCTTTGTGTTTGCAATTGATCCACTTTCTCTAAACTCTCTCTCTCTTACTTATTTTGTGCCTTGCATTATTTCATATTGTTCATATCATACTTATATGCTTGGCATTCTTTTTGTGCGTCACTTATGTTGAACCAAGAGAGCTTTACATAGCACCTTAACTCTTATTTAGAAGAATTTAGAGGAGATAGTTCAGAGCCCTTCATCGGAATTCGGCTACACTCTTTGGTTACACTAAGTGTGTTGCAACTTGTTTTTAATTCCGCATCATTTGTCATTAGATTAGCCATACACCTATTCACCCCCTTCTAGGTGTACTTTCAATGCCATCTATAGATATCCGCAACTGTCCATAACAACCTGCATTGATGTTGGGCATTGTAACATTTGGAACGTAGGGATGATCTGATAGCATAATTGAATTCATGAAACGCGTGAATTGTACCGCTCGGCTGTAACTGGCACAGGAGAGACAATCTTCATGGAGGGCCTTCGTCTCAGAAATAGGGTCCCTCGACTAACTAGACTGCCTCGCCCGAGTTGAGCTTTGTGGTAGATGGTCTCGAATCGCTGTGATCTCAGAAGGGACCTGATGATCGCGAATCCGTGCAAGTGGCTGGGGATGATAGTGGGCTTGGGGCAAGACTCGACACTTCCTCCTTGGGACTGTGTTGGGCCTAATGACATGTCGAGCTCATTGATCACTTTGATGATTCTGACGCAGCGGGATACGTATTGTGATCTTGATAAGCGTCAAAATTGACCTTTACAACTTGCATGACATATGCAAAAAAAAAATTATATATAAAGTAAAGAGACTATAAACTACGCTTAAAAGTAAATAACAATGTCCTATTATAATTAAAACGCTCAAATTACAAAAACTCCATCTCTTTAATTATTTCATTCTATCTTTCTAATATTAGAGAATTTTCAAATTATGAAAACTCTCTCTCACATACATATTTTGTTTTTAATGTTTTAATATAATTAGAATATAATATATATTTAGAATTCTCAAATTATAGAAACTTTCTCTATTTCTAATAATGTCCTACTACACTTGGAGCTCTCAAATTATGAGAACTCTCTCTATTTTATTCTTCTTTCTTTTTGTAAATTGAAACTCTTGCTCACTAATTCCTTTTATTTTTAAGACTCTCTCACCCACCAATTATTTATTTGTTTATTTTCTCAACATTTCTCTTTATTTTTTTCATTTTTTCCCCTTTCTTTCATCTTTTACATTTTTGTTTATTTTTTCATTCATCCTTTCTTTTTCTTACTATTTGTATTTTGATTATTTCTTTACCTTTTCTTATTATATTGTATAGTTTTATCTTTTTATCAGAATATTTATTTATTTGTATTTGACTATGTTCTTCTTCCTTTATTTCAATTCTTTTTGTGCTTTTTTGTAAAGATCTTTTTTTTTTACCTTCTTTCTAGATTTTTTTTAATTCTCTCAAATTTTTATTTTTGCCTTTTTTATAATATAGATTTTTTCCTTTTTTGTTTCAATGATTCTTATATTTTATTTTTTTCAATTCCTTTTTTTCCCACAATAAGGAAGAAGTAAGAAAGTAGATATATCCGATATCAACTTTTGGTTGCCTTGTTTCTGAGAATCTCTGTTATAATATAATGAGTATGTTTTCTTCTTTACTTATAGGTGTTACATTTTATTTTTTTATGTTTCTTTCTTTCTTGAGTTTACAATTTTATTGATCTTATTATTTAATGTTGGTTTACAATTTGCCGAATGTTTCTTTGGTCATGTCTGACTCGTACTTGAATGTAGAGAAAAAAGATTATGGTGGTCTGAATAATATCTCAAGTTGGTTCTATTTTGAGTTATATAATAACTCGCTAACAATACTTTCATATATTCTATATTGTTATTATATGAAAGCTTTTAGTCCCAATTTGTATCTTGTACCAATTTTCTACGTAGAAAAGATAGGAAAGACATATAAATCTACCAAGATACCAATAATTACACATTTTATTTTCTCTTTTATTTTTTTTGTAATTCTTCTTTTCTTTTCCCATTAGATTTTTTATTAGTTTCTCAATGCTTTATTCCTTTGATTTTTTTTTTTTTTGGATGCAGTTCTACTTTCTCTTTCTATCCCACATTTTTTTTTTCATCTTTATAAAAGTATTTTTAACTTTTTCTAGATTTTTCCGGTTCTTTTGTTTACTTCCCTTAATTTTTTTTCCCCAACGTTCTACAGGGTTTTTTCATATATTTTTTCTTGTTTTATGACTTTTGTTGTACTACTTTTGGGATTCTTATTGGTTTCATCCTTTTTTATTCTTTATTATGATTTTTTCCCTTCAAAATTGAGTTTTTTCTATCTAATTTCTCATCTTTTTATTTTTTTCAACAATGATTCTCTATTTAACTTTTCTTTTATTGTTCTTTCTTTTTCTTCATAGGTTTTATTTTGTTTTTTTGATTACTTTCCAATTGTTTACTCATTTGCTATTTTCATTTTTTTCATTCTAATCCACTTATTTTTACAATCCTTTCCTTTTTCTTATATGATATTTCTTCTTTTTATATATTCTATTATTTCTTTTCTTTATATATTTTTATTAGATTCTATATATTCTCTTTGCCCCGTTTTCATTTTATCTTTTTTTTTAGTTCACCCGGCTTAATTTATTTTTCATTTCGTTCTTTGATTTTTACTAATTTTTTTTCCTTTATTTGTTTTTGGATCTTTCTTTATTTCTTTCAACATTTATCCTTTCTTTTTTATGTGATTCTTTGATATTTTTTTTCCCCTCTCACAGCCTTTTCTTTTTCCTGAGTTTACTATTTTTTATTCTTTTTCCCCGAAGATTTTCTTTTCCATACTCCTTATTATTTATTTCTTTTTTCCAGATTTTTTGCTTTCTCATTATTTTCTTTTTAGATTTTTCTTGTTTATATATGTTCTCTAAGTCCATTCTACTTTTTTTTAATTAGTATATTTCTAGATTTTGTCTTTCCTAACTGAGTATATTTTTTGTTAATTTTATAATTCTTCTTAGTTTTTTTTGTTTTCTTATGACTTTGTTCTACTTTTTTATATTTAATTCATTTTTCTTTTTTCTTTGTATTCTTTGTTTCTTTTTAATTTATTAGAGTCTATCTTTCTGTTTTTATGTGATTCTTTGAATTCTTATTTTCACAACCATTTTAGTTTCTTTTTTCCTAATTTTTTCTATTTTTAAGTTTATTATCCTTTTCTTTTTCCCCCAGTTCTTCTTTTTTTTTCCCCCTTGTTAGTTATTTCTTTTTTACAGATTTTTCTGTATTATTTCAATATAACTTTTTTAGATTTTCTTAATTATTATTTAGTACTCTCTAAATCTATTCTTTTTTTTTATTTGATATTTTTTCCTTATTTGAGTTTTTTTTTTGCTTCTTTTTGAATTCTTCTTTTTCTCCAAACTATTTGTTTATTTTATTTAGTTCTACCTTTTCCCCTTTTCTTTTGTTTTCTTTTTTAATTCTATTTTATTTAATTTTATACTTTTTTTATTTTTCTTAATTTTTTGCTGGCTTTTTCTTAAATAGTTTCTTTTCTTTTTCATTTCATTAAATTTTTATATTTTAAAATTATTTTTCTCCTATTTTCTTCTTATGACTTTGTGCTAATTTTTTATATTTACTTCATTTTTATTTGTTTCTTTCACCTATTTTTTCAACTTTATTTATTCCATTATTTTCTTTCCTTTAAACATTTTCCATTCAGATTATTTCTTCGTTTCTATTTACTCATTATTCTTTCTTTTTCCCTATATCTTCGGATTTTTTTACAATTCCTTTCTTTTTAAAAGAAATTTTTTGTTCATTTCTTTTTTTTTTGAGATTATTCTACTTTTTTTTTATCCTATCTCTTCTTTTTTATTTTTTTTATTCTATCACACATGTGCATCGCACGTGTCCTTTCAGTGTCTACATATGTACACACTGTATCGAATATTCATATAAGAAACAAGGCTATGAGAATTAAAAATAATTTATTTATCAAGATGAACATGTATCAATCACAACATAATTATGAACATGTGACGAAGATATATGCAACATGATAATGAAATATGTATACATTATGAATAGAATTATGAAACTTGAAAATATCTAATTATTATTCATTTATTTTAAAATTTTTTTTCAATTATTTAAGTTTTGCTCTCTTTTTCTAATAAGAATAAAGATAACGTTTTTACTAATCAGTATGAAGGTGGAATAAAATTCACAATAGTAAGATAACGTGTTTGATTTTATTTCTTTTATATTTCCGCACTTTTGCGAGCCAAACTCGAATGCTCGAAATTAAAATCGAGCCATTCAAGCACTCTGCTAAACTCAAAATATAAATGAGACGGACTCGAACAAAGCTAGCTCGCTCGAGCTCGTTTCCGCCCCTACTCAATTCGGATTTTATTACCTTTGTAGATTAGAATTCACCTGTTTGTTTCGCCGCAAAACATCGTAAGTCGTAAGTCGTAAAATGAGAATGGGAAATGTGAACTGTAGCAGGGAAAATATATTGTGTTTTACGGTGTTTGGTTGATAAAGTGAAAGTGTAAATGAGAAAATATATTGTGTTTTACGGTGTTTGGTTGGTAAAGTGAAAGTGTAAATGGAAAAGTATAATGTATTTTACGGTGTTTGATTGGTAGCGTAAAAGTGTAAGTGAAAAAGTTCACCACAAAATTAATTGTAGCAGTGATTTAAATATTATAAATACTATTAAATTAAATCTACTATTACAAATTAAATTGTATTAATAAATTTGAGATAAAATATTAATAATCTTAATATTTTATTTACAACAATAATATTAATAAAATATTAGTATAATTAGTAAAATATTGCTAAAATATTAATTAAATAAATAATATAAATTTTAAGGAAATCTAAAGAACATTAATAAAATTTTAAGAATACTAATAAAACATAAATATTAAAAATCTTAAGAAAAATAATAAAATATAGTTATAATATTATAATATTAAAAAATACTTGAAAATTATTATAATATTAATTTTATTATAATATTATTAATATTATAAAAATATAAAATTAACAGAAAAATATAATTATAATTTAATAATAATTATTATTATAATATTATTATAATGAATTATTATTACATATTAACATAATAAAATATTAATATAATAATAAAGTAATTATTTATATTAAAAAATATATAATTAAATATATAGTAATTTTATATTAAATTATAATATTGTTATATTGATAAAATATTAACTCTAAATAAAATAATAAAAAATTGGTATAAGTATTAATAAAATAATAAAGTATTAAATAACAATATTAAATAAAAATATTAAATTAATTAGTAAAATATTAAATATTAAAACAATATTAAAATAATAATACTAAAGATTAAAAAATTAAATAATTAAATAATTAAATAAAAAAATGAACACTATTAAAATATTAAATATTTATTAATATTAAATTATATATTGATTATCAAGTAATTGCTTTGAACTGCAAATGTATTACAAGTGGGATTTACATGACCACAAAATTAACTATAGCAATTGCAAATGAAAAATGTAAGTTTAAAAGTGAGAGTTACATGACCACAAATTTAACTGTAGCAACTGCAAGTGGGAAAATGAGAGTTGCATTTTGCAACTTGTTTTTCAGCGAAACAAACAGCGGAAAATAGAAAAGAAGTTTTACAACTTACGATTTGCTGGGTTTTGCGGCGAAACAAACAGCCCAAAATTTGAGCCCCACAATCAACTACAATTTTGCCCAGTTCTTTACAATTATTGAAGAGAGCGGATTACAATTAAGGGCTTGTTTGTTTCCTCGTAGGCGGCCGTACGCTCGCAAGTGACTTACGACCTTTTACTACTGAAAGTATTTGTTTCATTGTAAGTCAAAAAATACGCTTGCATCTCACTTACGATCCATTCGCAATACAAACAATTAATTTTATGGTCCTGCAAATCTCATTTACAGCCTACTTGCAGTATAAACAGTTAATTTTGTGGTCATGCAAATTTGTATTGCAGACAGTGAATTGTAATTAGATTAATATTTTATTATTAGATTAATCTTTTTAAATTATGTGAAATTCTTTTTTAATTATTAGATTAAAGTTTTTATTACTAATTTAATAATTTTTTATGCATTTAATTTTTTAATATTTTTAATTTTAAATATATTTACTATTTAATATTTTTAATTATTTAATATTTAATATGTTATATTTTAATATATTTAATTTATTTTTAGTTACTTAATTTTTAATATATTATATTTTATATTTACTATTTTTACTATTTATTTGCATTTTTTTATTATTTTTATTGGTATTTTTAATATCTAATTATATTTAATTATTTAATACTTAATATACTTAGTTTTTTATATATTTAATATTTAATAATTTTTAAATATTATAGTTAATTATTTATTAATTATATTTTTATATTTTAATTTAATTTTAAATTATTAATTTATTAAATAATTATATATTATTAATATTTACTATTTCTAGTATTCACTGACATTTTTAAACTATTTTTAAATTCCCAAATAATTAATTTTGTAGTCAATTTTTTCACAAACGACTTACACATTAAGACAACAAGACACCGTAAAACACAATACATTTTTTCACTTACAAATTTACATTATCAACCCAACATTTATCTGCATGTAACTCATTTATAATTGTTAAAAAGTTTACCACTTACGAATTAGGACTTACAGCCGATTACAACAACCCCTAAATAGTTTGTTTCAGGTCCACTGCCGGACCCACCTCGAATGAGCGTGCGAGACTTCAGTGGACCCGTGGTGGCGCGATACGCTGCTTTCTGGCGACGCCCAACCCAAACGTACGAGAACGAACTCTTTATGCGGAAAAAAAAATACCATCAAAGATGGTTCCGTGGCGCATGAATTATATATGCGAAAAAAAACTATGGAAGGTGCATCTTTGCATTTCGACTAGCAACGTTTGACTTTTTAGTATTTACAATCAACAAATAATAAATAAAAGCACACGCTATATTCTAACAGTCAGCTAGGTAAATGGAGAAAGTAATGGGGCTGTTGGAGGTTTATTTGTGCAAAATAGATGATTTGAAGTGTTGATTTGAAATATTAAAACATTTTTAAAAACATGATGGATTATCAATTATGTGTCAAAAAAAAAAAAAAAAATCATTTCTGATTGAACCAAGTGAGCTAAACTAGAAAAACATTATTGAGCTCCCAGGTTTGATTTCTAGAGATTCCTATTCATATGTAGACCCAACAAAAAAGCAAATCATTTGCCGCCCCTCGTAGCCAACCCAACACCCCTGGTGGCCCACCCAAAAAGTTCCACCGGCACTTAATTTCTGCCCCCCTATCTCCCTTTCCTCTCTGAATGAAAAAGAGAGACAAGTGGTGGAGCTATACTCGAATGGTGAAGTTTTTATACCCGAGTGATGAAATTTTTCGTCAGTGTCTCCGTACATGAATTCTTTCATCACCTCACTGCTATGCTTGCGTGGCTCGGTGGAGCCTTCCACCTGTTCCACCGAAAGCGGATGAGAATGAGGAGTCATAATCTAAGCTTGATTCTGGAGAGAAGTATACTTTGTGCCCCCCCCCCTCTCTCCCCCCCCCCCCCCCCCCCCCCCCCTCAATTTTTGAAATGCTAACTCCGCCACTGCTCCTAGTCACTATTGTTTTGTCTTTATTTTTTTTTAATACAAGGGTATTTCAGAGGGCTTGCAATCACTCCTCAGACTAATCCACTACACACCACAGTATGAACCCCTCAACTGTGATGAGGAAATTCCGGGGCATAGCCCCGTAGGGAATTATCGCCTCTTATAGGATTCAAACCAGCACCTGTTGGAGAGCAACCCAATGGCTTACCGGTGAGCCACACAAGAATTGACCACTATTGTTTTGTTGGAACGGGAAAAGAAACACACTTCAGACTTGATTAAGTGGCCTAAACAGAATGCAGAATATCAAAATGAGTTTTTTTTTTCCTTCTACGAAATTACTACACACTGAGATTCAACTGACGATGGGGAGCAAATCCAGGACCTAATCAGTGATCACGGTGGCTAGAATTAAATATATTGTAAATATATCGCTGACAGGACTCGAAATGATAACATGTGAGTGAGCGAAGCTTTTAACAAACCCAAGACCACCAACTCAGCCACATTCGCTAGACACTATCAAAATAAGTTGCTAGCAAGGATCATACATTTTTCATGATCCTGGGGCCCTGCTGCCCATTTTCATTGTTATGTTCCCTGCATGGTTGCTTGTACTAATGTTTCATTGAAATCTTGGGATTTATCTCAAAAGGATGTGTGCGTGTGTCACCCCAACACTCCATATCTCTGTTTTCTCTATTTTTATTATTATAATCTGTTGCACGCGATGCAACAACCATCGAAAAAAATTCACTAATAGAGATAGACGCGCCGGAGAAGTACTCACGTGATAAGAACAGAGAAACAAGAGAGAAAGCAAGCCAACACAATATTTAATGAGGTTCGACAATTTGCCTACGCCCTCAGGGCAAGGAGGAGAGAGATTTTATTGATCCAATAATCAATACAAGGGAATACCAGAGGGATACTTCAAGGGATACAATTCATGAGAGCTCTAAATCATATTTATACTCAGAGAGTCTCAGGGATTTAAGAAACCCCAATTGGATTTGACCCCAACTCAGAAAAGGAATTCAAATCCTAAAAGGAATCCAAATCCTAAAAGGAGAAGCAATCGCCTAAGAAAACTCCAATTGGATCCGACTCCTTTTCAGAAACGAAGTCCGAATCCAAGTTGGATTCCACAAGCTTCATCAAGCTTTCATCTCCTCTCTCTCCCTACAATTCCCCACCTCAGTGAATATTTTTCAAATCTGAGCCGAAATTCAATGAACACTTGGCGAAATCGACACACGATCTCGGCTTGAGCATTCCAAACGAAATCGACACACGATCTCGGCGAAACCGATACACGATCTCGACATGGCCAACAGACGAAACCTGTTCCTTCAAAATGAATCGCCAGCACACTTATAATTGATTTCCACTGATCTCACCAGATCCAAATTGAGTTTGTTGTCACGCACCTGCAACTCTCACCAAACTCTAATATTAATTGTAAGCTTCCAACTTCAACTCAACTATCCAAACAGAATGCACCATACATGCCTTCCCATCACTTCACCGACGAGAAATACCATACGAGCCGACCAACAAACGTGTCTCCAACTCAGCAACTTAATGGAACTCTATTCCAAAAAACCTCAAGAAGAACCCATCATGAGCTAACACTGACTCTTCAACTGACAGGCTCTCTCTAGTCCATATGTCTTCAAGATGGTCCAACGAAATCTGAGTAGAGCACACCAAACGCCATCATCGGCTTTAACAATCTAGATGCACGCCCCCTTGTGCAAGCTCAACTGTCTTCTCACCAGAAGATCATCCGTTCATCGAGATCACAATACTTCATCTCTACGTTAAGTCCAACTCTTCACCTCTATGTGAAGTTCCAATTCGCTTCGCGAAAACCCAAACAGTTTCATACGGGTTGCATCGCCAAATGGTTGCGCCTTTACGACTACCTACGTACCTTGCTCAAGGGATCAAGCCAACCGTAATTTATTGAAATGAGCTCCATCAAGCTCAAGCACTTGTGACTGAATCTTCAGCAGTGAACCGACCTGGCTGAGTCATACGAACCTCCTTACTGCCATCATGGAGAACAACGGCCTTCAACTTGAGCTTGTCGTGGTTACAAATTTGAGATTCATACTTCTTCACCCACTTTCGTGATTTTATATTGGTTTCAATTGCTGCAAATAATTCGACATTCTCATCAATGTCTTTAACCTGTTCAACATCAAATGGCTAGATGATCTTCACCCGGTGTCATATCCGGTGAAGTCCTCACTGATACCGAACCAACTGGAGATGGTGGAGTAGCATCAACCTCCAGCCGCTGCAATACATCCTTGGTCTTCAGTCTCTCCACCTGCTGAGAGATGGTAGACTTCAACACTAAAGTCTCATCAAACGTGACATGCTGACTCATCACGATCTTCTTGTTTTCGGGGTCCCATAACCTGCAGCCTTTCATATTTCTTTTGACACCCAAAAATATAAACTTTTTTACCCGCGGATTCACCTTGATATCTTTGGCACTAAAGTAGGCCGGACTTCCAAATACCCGCAGCAAACCATGATCTTGAGCAGCTTTTTCAGACCAAACTTTCAGAGGAGTTTTACCTCCTACCGCAGTCGATGACAATCCATTTATGAGACTGCTAGTATATACAATCACCTCAGCCCAAAACAATTTGTCTAATTGTGCATTAGACAACAAACACCGAGCTTTCTCTAGCAAGGACCGATTTATCTTCTTAGCCAACCCATATAATCCATTTGCGAAGTGAGTACCAATATCAGTGTTTTGGTTAAATTGTAGGAATTGGTTCTTGTATCTTTCAATATTACCAATTTGTAACTCCTTGATCTTCCCACCAGTCTGCTTCTCTATCATATCCTTCCACTTCACCAACATACCTAGGGCTTCATACCTTTATCTCATGGGATATATCCAACAATGGCTAGATAAATTATCAATAAAAGAGACAAAGTACCTATGACCTCCAAGCGATGCAGTCTTAGCAGTCACCAAATACTTACGTGAATACAATCAAGAAGACCTTCAGAGTGATGAGTAGTGGTGCTGAATTTCACATTCTTCTTGTCAAGAACGTCATGTTCACCCAATTTCATGTTGCAGGTAGATGCACCTTCCAATGATCCCTTCTTTGCCGGAGCTTGCAAAGACTTCTCCTCCGTGTCCGAGCCTCATCTGTCAGACTTGTGTGAAACATCATCTGAAGAAATAAAAGTCTCCACCTGACCTGTAACTGTACTACCCTTCAAGTAGTAGAGATTGTTCCGACGGACGCCCTTCATAACCACCATTGAGCCTTCTGTCATCTTGAGAACACCATCTCGTATGGATACCACAAGACCCAACGTTTTCAAAATACCAACAGAGATAAGATTCCTTTTGAGTTGAGATACATACCTCACTTTCTTCAATTCTCATACTATCCCATCAAACATCTTGATACGGACTGTACCTATCCCTTTTACATTATATGGATGACCATCACCCATGACAGCAAAACATCCGTCTAGCTTTCCAAAGCTAGAAAACCAGGCCCTGTTCGGGCACACATAATATGTAGCTCATGTATCTAAGATCCACTCAGAATTACCTAAGTAATCAACAGTAGGAGTAGTAACAGAGAAAGAAAATACCGATGAGTCTGAATCCGATCCATCCGCCTGTGAAGTACTGGCATGAGTACTGACCACTTGTGCGAGATTTACCTCGGTTCTTTGACTCCTTCTTCTTACCTTTGGCTTTCGGACAGTTAATCTTCCAGTGCCCTAACTCTTTGCATAAGGCGCACTGGTTCCTCTTCAAATCTCTGAAACCTGATCTGGAGTTCAATCTTTCCTGATCACCTCTGCCCTTCCGATTGGAACTCTTGCCTCTTACCGCCAACGCCTCGCTGTTGTGCTTTCTGAAGAAGATAATCTGTCCTGCATTCTTCCTTCATAATTCGCAAGAGCAGCAGACACCTTATTGTAGTTAAGGGATTGTCTTCCATTGATCAATGTAAGAGTAAAGGTCTCATACTCTTCTTCAGAAAGAGAATTCAATAGAATTACCGCCTTATCCTCTTCGTCGATCTTTACATCCACATTAACCAGGTCTGTAAGAAACTTTGTGTAGCTATTCATGTGTTCGTCTACGGAGATTTTCCTCTTCATCTGGAAACGATAAAGCCTCCTCTTCAACTACAACCGCGATTCGATGCTTTTTGTTAGATACTTTTTCTCCAAGATCTCCCACAGGTGGCTCGCAGATGTTTCATGCAACACATGATACTTGATGTCTGTGGCAAACAAGACCTGATCAAGGCACACGCCGTACGGTTCATCTTATCCCAATCTTCTCTAATAGTAGAATCGCGCTTTTTCTCCAACTGTAGAGTGTCTTCGAGGTTTGATGCCGTCAATACATCCATCACCTCACATCTCTACATAACGAAGTTGTTCTTGCCATCGAACTTCACCACATCAATCTTCAATGGATGTAGGTTCATGATTTTCACCGTAGATGTACTTTCTCCGGCCATCTTCTCAATTTCCCTCAAAGCAATGCGAACGTAAACGGAGTTAGACCAAAAAAACTAGGATTTTTACATCAAAGTGAAATCCTAGAAGAGTTTCTGAAACGATCTACTCTACCGAATCTGATTTCTTAAGCAATGCAAACGCTATTTTGAGATCGACACACGATCCCACAAACAGTTCCAACACTGCTCCGAGATTGACACATGAACTCCGCCAAACAGCAAGCAATGCTCTTGGAATCGACATACGCTCACACGACGAACCTGGGATGCTCTGATACCACTTGTTGCGCGCGAGGCAATAACCAGCGAGGAATCTACCAATAGAGATAGACGCGTCGGAGAAGTACCCACACAATAAGAACAGAGAAACAAAAGAGAAAGTAAGTCAACACAATATTTAACGAGGTTCGACAATTTGCATACATCCTCGGGACAAGGGAGAGAGAGAGAGAGATTTAATTGATTCAACAATCAATTAAAGGGAATACCAGAGGGATACTTCAAGGGATACAATTCATGAGGGTTCTAACCCATATTTATAGCCACAGAGTCCCAGGGATTTAGGAAACCCCAATTGGATTTGACCCTTACTCAGAAAAGGAATTCAAATCCTAAAAGGAATCCAAATCCTAAAAGGAGAAGCAATTTGCAAGTTAGAAAACTCCAATTGGATCCAACTCCTTTTCAGAAACGAAATCCGACCCCAAGTTGGATTCCACAAGCTTTCATCTCCTCTCTCTTCCTACATAATCAATATTATAACCAAAATTTTTTATTAGAATGCTAATTTTATTATGACTTACAGTCTGTCACGTCCATACATTTACAAATCTTTACACCATCTCCAACTCATTACTTCAAAATAGATATTGATTTTGCATCAAAATAGTGCAACTTTCACACTAAATTTTCACTTCTTCTCCAATCCATTGCACTAAATATTACTCTAAAAGCAATATTCCTTTTATATTCTTTTTTTATTAATTCTCAACAATAAAAAAGTAATAATGTTTACCCTTAAAAAAAACTTTTTTAATTAAAAATAGAAATGGAACAATGCCATTTCTACAGTGCTGTGTCATTTCTGACGTAGCACTGTAGACAACTCCAAATAGGAGTTGACTTTTGGTATTAGGTTGGAGTGGGTTGGAGATGCCCTTAAATATCCTTGAAATCTAATCATTCATTTACATTCCTATCTCCAAAAAAGAATGAAGGAAAAAAAAGAGAGCATTTATTAGGCATTCCATCTCAAAAAAAAAAGGAACCTTGAAATTAAGGAAACAATTTTCTTGTAAATAAAGTTTTCCCTAATTTAGTTTTACAAACAGTAAAGCCTCACAAATACAAAATTTTGTTCTGCAAGAAGGGGATTTGCTCCACTTTTTTCTGCACTTGTTTCATCACCCTCTCTTTCGTTAGGGTGGTCATGCTTCACCTTTTCTCAGAACAAAATTAACCTCACAAAGTCATTTGTAATTCAGTTTTTGATTTTTCTAAGGCATTGCTCTTGAATGAGAGCTGCACGGTACACTGACCAGAAATTTGTAAAGAGAGAATATATAAGCAATCAGAAGAAGAAAGCCTTTTGTAAAGAGACTGTATCTCAAAAATTTGATGATAACCTGGGAGCCAGAAAACAACAGGATGGAAATTGCAAGTCAATATCTGAAAAGAAAATGGAACAGAACTGATACATATAGAGGAATTAAAGTTGACACCAAGCTGTTGGAAAAGGTTTATCACGTATCCAAGGCTTAAAAAACACTCTAGAATCCAGGTTCATAATTTCAAAACACGAATAGTTCACGAATGCTGCAATATATTGAAGAGATATATTTACTTGAATACTTTATTGTATCCATATGAACTATGATAAGATTATGATTATATAGTGTGGCTGGATCCACACACTAACACGATTTATTAACAGAAGGGAAAAAAAAAGAAAATCCCTGGATTGCCACCCTCATCATCGAATTGCATGATTTTCACATCAAAACCTAGTAGTAAGAAGTGAGAATAAACAAAAGTGGGAACAGTAAAACTCATGTAGGTACAAAAGAATCAAGGAGAGTTCCACCTTGCAAGCATGCAGAGAAGTGTATCTCTTCGTAACATATTGCATTTGAATGCTGGTTCCGCTGTATGGGGGCAGAGTCAAGTGGCTGCTATATGTTCGATGATAGCTGCTGGTGGATTTCAAGCATTTGGAACTCTCCTCGTGCAGATAAGTTGCATGCAGCCAATTTGTCAGGCAATGGTATGCAAGCTCCATGTAATGTTGGCAGGAACCGGATGTTCAACACAATCTCCAAGCAGGATTTTCGACATGAACTCAAAAGTTAAGAAGAAAGCAAAATTTTGGTTTCAATCAATGTGTTGTTTTTTTTCTTGTCTTTGGGCTAGGTACCAAGTTGCAAGTTGGCGAAGGCTGACACCAACCAGTATCTTGCAAATGGTGAGCATGATGTAGGTCAAGCTTGACCAGATGAAGATCCAAAATAACCTCCATGGAAGGGGACCAAAGGGAAGAAGGTTAGAATAAATTGGGGTGAGTACTCGGATGACCTGCATCAAGACAGCGAAAATTATGAGATTTTTAAGTACTTGTAATATATGAATTTTCATAAGACTCAAGTTTGTGGCTGAAACATACCACACATGCTGGTGCAAGAGGGATGAAAGTGAGGTCTTGTTTACGTTCTTCAGGCTTCTCATTTAGCGTCTGAACAAAGAGGGAATGAAGAAACACCTCAGCGACATTCCTGAGTAAGCCTTTCTATGTTTTTTGTATTACATAAATCTGACACTTCACGTGATAATTTACATTTGTAAGCCCTCAGGCACCTTATATGAATATCAGGAAACAACAGAAGGACATACTTTCCTTTGGCCGTCTATAGTCCATACCCAGGGGGGGAAATTAATTGAAATTTCATACTTCAGTTAATCTTGTTTAGTCAATGAAAACACCCCCACAACTAACACCAAATAAGAATTTTAATCATTATCTCTATTCTAACAATCCATCATTTAGTTTAGTAAACAAATACTTTAAAGAAAAACAAAAAACCTCATTCATAACTCTGCAAAGGTTTCATTTGTTTTCTATTTTTGATGAACTTATAATTCCAAAAGCAAAGTACAGACAGAAACTGCAAAAACATTAGTTTGAAAAGGAAACCAATCCCTTTTTTTAAGTAAAAATGCACCAATCCAAATTAAAACCAAGTTTTAAACCTCAAACACAACACAAAGTTTCACGTGCTTAAAGATAAAGCTTGCTTTGCATAAAATTGCACAGCTGTTTTAGGGATTTCCTGCAATAATAGAGACAAGGAAACACAATAATGGCATGTCTTGGGGGCAAATTGTTATCACCGTATGGTTCTCTATGATATGGCAAAGGAATTTGTTATTTGCTAATAGACTTAGAACACGTTCAATTGTTTGGACACGTTTGTACCCTTGAATGTCAATAAGGACAGTGCAAGCAACACCTTTATGTCACCTTCAACAAAATCCCACGTGCCCTATTACTCTCAGTTTAGACATCAATTACCAACATGGTGAAAGCAAATCATACTTCCTATAACCTCTGATAACGAAATGGGACAGGATGTCACTGATGACAGCCAAATGTCTGTTATGGACTCCACATCCAACCACCTCAGCAATTTAAAATCGATCACCATATACTACTTTAAAAGTCAAGGTAAATGCCTCTAAAGTGCGTAGATGGAAACATTGTCTAGATTATCTAATGGCAACCAGACAGCCTTTGGCACAGAACATCTACATATTAATTAGGAGGCCAACAAGTACAACATCAATATGCTCCCCCAAGAAGACAACTGAATTTAGCTTAAGCGGCACAACACTTCCTTCCCTTCTAGGAGGTTATAGGTTCAATCCCTGATGCAATTCTCCAGTTGCATGGACCCCAGGAGCATCCTCTTCAACGTTAGAGCTTTGGCCCAACTCTCTTGCAGCATTCTTCTTGCAACATCCCACTGCTAACGCAATGTTCCAACTGTAAGTTTCACTGTTCCACCCCCCCCCCCCCCCCCCCCCCCCTCTGTGGAGTTCTATATCTCCATGAAAAAAAAATCTATCACAATACGATCAGGTTATCAAATCTTGTAACCAATGCATATCCTCTAAATGGAAGGTAGAATGGACTGTCATCAGATATCAATTATCACAATGCATCTCTCTCATGGATTGACCTCCACCCCCACTAAGATTGAAGGGTTGACAATTAATAGAAAGTAAAGTTTCCTATTGACTGGGGAGGGCACCATAAACCCAATCAAATCATCAATGTTTACTGCATGACAAGAAAAATTAATTATATTTTCTTGTAGAAATATTATGCAGCATGCAATGGGCACAACAATGTCAATCTGTGATCTCATAACATCAATACTATTTTAGCAGCATTATGTATTTGCACACAGTAATAGACTTCAGCTTTTGAGAATATCAACTCCATTTGAATGGAAAGGTTAACATGGTTGGGAAGCTGGAAAAAGCTAATAAAATTACAATGCCGAATAAAAGGAACTAGTGATCAAATCTGATGCTGAATCCAGACTTAGGCAGAATATATGGAGATTTGATTACCTGTTTGCAGAGGTCTTCAAGAAACTCTGAATATGCAACAGGCTTTATTTCATTGAATTTCGCAAGGAATGAATGCTTGATTGTATCAATAAACATTTCACACAAGTAAACCAGCAAGACATTCTGAGGAGTCAAAAGAAAATATAAAAAACGTCTATATGTGCTTCACAATACAAAGCATATACAAAATAGCAGATAAAAATGATAATAAGGATGCATATTTACCGTAAGAAAACTTTCAAACCATGGTCCCTCTGCCTCCAAGATATTTTGAGCAAGCACAAATAGTACAAACGCAGTAATATGGAACCTCTCCACTATGTCTGGTCATAAGTACCAGTGAAATGGGGGAAAATAGATGAGATGAGAACCAGGCAACTACTTGTTCCAAGCATTAAAGCAAATAAGAGCAAGTGGGGGAAATTGAGACAAATTGTAATATTTTTATACATGTAGACCTTTGCTGACATATTTAGAGCAGCTACATGTGTAGACTTCTCATTTGAAAGAATAAACAAGCCAATTCTAGAACTTGTTTGGATGAAATTGTAATGTCTTCTTTATTATTTTAAAGGCAAAGCAAGGAATTCTATCATGATATCTTCAATAATGTATTAGAGGGTTCCATACAATTAGGTGATGTGAAACGTGTACATGTGCAGAAATCAATAACAATAAAACTCAATTAACGCTTCACCAACACGAAATGATCGCTCGTTAGAAAGCTAGAAAACTAGCAATATTGATGCATAGATGATTAAACATGCATATATTTGTGGTCTATTACAAATCAAAAGAACTAATTGACGTTATCTATGTTATGCAATTAAAATTCTACAGGCAATAACGAAGCTAATGAACTATATGACAGCAGAATCACACAACTTACGTTTTAGTGGATAACACTCAATGTAGATAATATCTGAGATAATAGTTGACTGTAAATAATAGGAACATGATTGAGATTGTACCTACTGAGATTCGTGATCTCAGTCACGTTGTTGTAGATGCATAGCTCTTGTCTCCACGAGTCCAATGCTTCGAGAAAAGCGCAAATCGAATTCCGAACGACTGAGATATGGCTCAAAAACCGTGTTTGCTTAACGGGTTTGTTTCGCCTTAACGGGTCTGGATCGGATCTGAAGCGGGTCCGAACTGTTGCAGAAGTGGATCGGGTTGACACGCGCTAACAGGTCGGGTTGAACATGAACCCGAATAGGATTTAAACTCTGCAGCAGTGCTCAGTAGTTGAATTGAGGTAGCAAGTTGCACTGCCGACGACGTCGGAGGTCGGCGAAGTCTCAGCGACAATAGAGGAGGCGGTGGCGGTTGTCTGCAAGTGAGAGTGAGGGCAACGAGGGATGTCTGTCAGCGTTCGCGAGCTGGCGAGTGCTCAGTCATTGGCAGGCGCTCGGGCGCACGCGGTGGCGCGAGGATGAGGGCGCGAGGACGAGGGCAGGGAAAAAGGCTGAGGGCGTCGGGCTTTAATAGAAGGTAGTTGTTGGGCTGTTGTTGGGTAGTGAGAGAGGGAGAGAGAGAGAAAAATGGGGCTTTTGCTTCTTTTTTTTGGGGATATTTTTTTGTGGGGATTTTATGAGAAAGATTAAGAGAGATGAGGGTTAATTTTTCTCGAGTTTTTCTTTATAGAAGGGGGATAAATAATACTAGGATTTTACACTCCTAATAGGGTTCTCTAGGGTTTCACACTCCTAAAGGGTTTGGTTGGAATCCAAATCTCACTCAGATATTGAGAAATTGTAAAAGTTTTATTCAATCTATATATATCAAAAGATTACATATGGGGCCTTTTTTTATAGGCAATACAAAACTTGAGTTCCAAATCATAACCGATGTGGTACTAAAATAAAAGTAAACTAGAAATAAACCTAAAATCTAAAATAACCATAAATACAAGCAAATAAAAAATACATCTTTTGAATGTTGCACGCTTCTCCGTTGGTACACGCACCATGTTTTCGGTCTCTTCAACTAGATGTCTGCATCATTATCGTCGGGTTGGAAAGAACTCGGCTCCATTGAGTTAAAAGTGAAACTTTCATACTGCTACAAAACTTGAGTTCCAAATCATAACCGATGTGGTACTAAAATAAAAGTAAACTAGAAATAAACCTAAAATCTAAAATAACCATAAATACGAGCAAATAAAAAATACATCTTTTGAATGTTGCACGCTTCTCCGTTGGTACATGCACCATGTTTTCGGTGTCTTCAACTAGATGTCTGCATCATTATCCTCGGGTTGGAAAGAACTCGGCTCCGTTGAGTTAAAAGTGAAACTTTCATACTGCTCCAATATGTCAGGGTTAATCTATTGAAGTTCACTTCAATCTACTCATGTATCATCAGTAGCTAGTTTTCCTTTCTATCGAATCAAATATCTGCGAGTCTCACCATCTTTGGTGATAATAATTTCATCATCCAAGATGTAATCAATTTGTGGTGCTGTATTGGGTAAAGTATTTGGAAGTGGTGGAAAGGGAGGATCGCTCATAAATAGGCTCATGGAATGACTCATCATCTAATGGATTGTCGGGGTTTAAATCATGACGTTTATAATCCACTAGATCTCTAATATTGAAAATAGAATTGATACCAAAAAATTCAGACAAATCTATAATATAAGCATTGTCATTTCAATAAAATTGGAATGGACCAGCATTATAGGCATGAAGTTACTTTATGGTTCCGAGAGGAAACTGTTCCGGACGAATCTGTATCATCAAATAATCACCAATATTGAAAGTTTTAGAACATTTCTTAACATCCGCTCGTAACTTATACTTAGCATTACTTTGAGCAATTTTATCATTGATTTTCTTGTGTAAATCATGCACATGTGATGCGAATGAAAATGCAGACTCAGATGCTCTATAATAATCTGACATAGGAATAAGGTCTATAAGTTACCTAGGTTTAAAACTGTAAACAATCTCATGTAGGCTTTTACATGCAGTCTTATTAACATATGTACTATATGCAAATTCAACAGTGATTAATGTGAGATCCCAATTTTCAATTTGTTCACCTACGAGTATTCGTAACATATTCCATAGACTTCTATTGACAACTTCAGTTTGACCATCAGTCTGGAAGTAAAAAGCAATAGAGAATTTGAGCTTCCTGCCTAACATGTGCCAAAGAGTTTTCCAAAAGTAACTTGTGAATTTGATTTCTCTATAAGACAAAATCATTTTAGACAAGCCATGAAGTTTGACGACATCGTCAAAAAAAATATCTTAGCAACTATAGATGAATCGGAGCTTCGAGAACATGGAAAAAAAATGGGCCATTTTGAAAAAACAGTCCAGAACTAGAATTGAATCGTGTTTTGTAAGAGTTTTCGAGAGACCTAACACGAAATCCATACTCACATATTGTCATGGGCAATTTGGGACTAAGAGTAGAGTGTACAAACTTGTATTCTGTTTTTCCTGATTTGCTAGTTGACAAGTGTGACATCTTCCAATATGCTTAACAACATAGTGCTTCAAACTTGGCTAATAGAACCAGTATTTAACGGTTTCCATGGTCTTCTCATTTTCAAAGTGTCCAGCTAGACTACCGGCATGCAATTTCCAAACAAAAAATTCTCGAAAAGAGGATTGTGTGGGATGCATAGCTTTCAGCCTAGAAACAGATATCCATCTTGCAGGATAAAACCATCTAGTTCACGAGTCATTCCATTTTTCAGTTTGATGTAGATGTCACAAAAATCGGAATACAACTCATACTCAGTTTCCAGCTTCTCAAAACCAGTTACTACTATGGAGTGGACATGTTCAAAACAAAGATATGACGGCTAAGAACATCCATAACTTTGTTTTTGACTCTCGCTTTGTGATGTAGGGTGAATGTGTAGTCTTGGAGAAATTCAATCCAACGTCCATGTCGTGCGTTTAGCTTCTTTTGGGAGTAGATGTATTTCAGACCCTCGTGGTCTGAAAAGAGAACAAATTCTTGTGGTAGAGATAAGAGTAGCCAATAACAAAGTGTTTGGATTACCACATAGAACTCTGTCATAAGTGGAATAACATTTTTTGGTCTCATTCAGCTTCTCACTGAAGTAAGCAACTGCTGACCTTCTTGAGCGAGGACTCTACTTACACTTATTCCGGATGCGTCACATGCAACTTCAAAGATTTTAGAAGAATCGGGGAGACACATAACGAGAGTGCTAATCATTCTCTTTTTGATCTCATCAAATGTTTTTGATAAAGCGCTTGACAGTGTAAACTCACCTTTCTTTAAACAATCGGTAGTGAGGGGCCATGACAGTGTTAAACACTATGATAAATTGTCTATAAAAAGTAGCACGTTTGTGAAAACTTCTCACATCACGAATGGTCTTGGGCTCTGGCCACTCTTCAATAGATCACTTTTTTTGGATCCGCAGAAACTCCATTGGCTAAAACTACAAATCCTAAAAAGTGAATTTGTGTGGTAAGAAATGCACATTTCTTCAAATTAGCGTATGCTCTTCTTTTCTCAACACAGTACAAACTTGACATAAATGGTTCAAATGTTCCCCACGAGATTGACTGTAGATGAGGATGTCGTCAAAGTAGACTACAAAATATTGTCCCATAAAGATCATAGTAATTAAGTCATCACTCGCATAAAGGTACTCGAAGCATTAGTCAATCCAAAAGGCATGATCGTCTATTCATATAGTCCATCTTTCATCTTGAAAGCAGTTTTTCATTCATCATCGAGATGAATACGGATTTGGTAATAACCACTTTTCAGATCGATTTTTGAGAAGATTATGACACAAGACATCATATACAACATATCATCTAATCTCGGGATGAGAAATGATACTTGATCGTTATCTTATTGATTATCAATGCATAGGCACCAATATCCATCTTTCTTTGACGTCAGCAATGCGAGGACCGCACAAAGGCTCATGCTTTTCCTAATGAAATCCTTGCTAATTCAACGACTTGTTGTTTGAGCTTGACATGCTCTGTCGGGTTCATTCGATAATGTGACAAGTTTGGCAGACTTAATCCGGAAACTAGATTAATAGTGTGTGGGATGTTACGCGTTGGTGGCAATTTGTTTGGTAGATCCTTCTGAAACACTTCACTAAACTCCTTAATCACCATGGTGCCTTCCAGAGTGATAGTGCTACCCTTCTTTTCAACTACTTCTCTAGCAGCGAGGATCATGATTGGGGCACCGTTCTTTAATTCTTGAATAAGATCCTTTGCGCTAATTAAATTAATTTCTTTTGTCTTGTTCGGTGCGAGACTTTGCAGCTTTTAGGTCGGAGGGTAGTAACTTGATCTTTTTACCCTCGTGTTCAAACTGACACATGTTCGATCGACCGTGGATGGTAACATCTTTGTCAAAGAGCCATGATCGTACAAGGATTACTTGACCTACATCCATGGTAATCACATCACACCATATCTTCTCATTATAGAAATCTATTCAATTGGAATAAGATATCGTTGTTTCGCGTCTAAGGTCGTGGAGTTGATCTATGACACTTTGTACATATTGGGATGGGGTTCAGCCTTTAGTCTAACCTTTTCGATTATCTTGGACGATATTACATTGATGCAACTTCCACTATCCATAATCACTTTATGGTTCTTGCTTCCAATCTTGGTGTATGAAAAGGGCAGTTCTTCTCTAATCGTCCTTTTCTGTAGGTTGTGAGAATGCACCCCTAACAACGGATAAATGAGTTGAAAGTGTGTGTCGAATATAGTTGAATTTAACATCATCTTCTTGATCGAAATCGGAATCATCGTCTACTTCATTTGGCTGATAGGCAATCTCTTCAGAATCAGATTCGAGATTTTCGGTAGGAGTTCCACGAATTATAGCAATCCAAACGGGGCTAGGGCAATTTGCAACAATGTCTCCATATCCTTACATTTGTAACATTTGGCAATGGTGTTGATTTTAAAGAAACCCCGTTCGAGGGCTTTGCTCCGATTGTCTCGTTTACTGCTTTTGCTCTTGAAGTTTATCTTACGTGAAGAGGGATATGTCCTAGACTTATGAAACTCTGAAGATGAGAAAGTTCTAGACATAGACGATTTTGAATCGTAACTCCTAGTGGTGTAGTTAGACCTAAAGGTATCTAGATCTTGAACTAACGTATAGGCTTTCTCAAGTTCGATAACTTCTCGAGCTAACAATTTTGTTCGTAAGTCTTTTCTAAGTCCAGCTCAGAATCTTGAAAGGATTTGGGCTTCGCCTTCACTGTTTAGGGCACTGCGTCTAATAAGAACTCATCAAATTTTGCAATGTACTCCTTTGCAGATTTGTTGTCTTTGATACAACTTGTCCAAGAGACGGGCATAAAAGGATGGCAACACGTACTTGCCTTTGAGTTCAGCCTTCATAATTTCTCATGCGTCTATCGATCGTTGATGTCTAGCTGCTTGCATAGTCTCTACATTGGTCCAGTATTGACTAGCTTGACCAGTAAGTTCCATTGCAGCAAATTTAACTTTCCTGAGGGTACCAAGTGAAGTACTTGTCTATGCTTTGAAGCCAATCAAAGAAGAGTTGGGATCTAAACGTCCATCAAATGTGAGAACATCTAAATTAATGCTTTTCAAAAATTGTTCATCAGGATTAGGTGCATTGTTTAGATTGTCACGGATGTTGTTCTGCAGTGGGACTTCTTCAGTTGTGAATGGTCTCTATCAGTTCTAGCTTACTTAGTCTCTCTTGACTTTAGTGCAGAGTTTGATTGATGTCCATAAACTAGGCATGTATGACGGCAAGTGCAGAGGAAAGTTAATCGAATCAGGATTCCATTAGGATGGAGTGGGATTCACTAGACGCTACTAGCAAATAAGGATTACTTCTACGGGTTGGCATGCACTAAATGAAATCTAATTAAAATAGGAAAATGCAACTAGCTAGATATTAAGCTAATTTTTTTGTCATTTGGATTTTATAATTTTTGTTTTGAATAAAGTTCTAGATTTTAAATGCAAGAAAGCAAATAAACATGTCTAAAATGCAATTCTTACCTAACTGTGTTGTGATACCAAATTGATGTGAAACGTGTGCGAAAATCTATAATAATAAAACTCAATTACGCTTCACCAACATAATAATCATTGGTAGGAAAGGTAGAAAACTAGCCATATTGATCTATATATATGATTAAACATGCATATATTTGTGATTTATTGCAAATCAAAAGACCTAATTAACGTTATTTAAGTTATGCAGGTAAAGTTCTAAGGCAATAACGGAGCTAATGAACTATCAGGCAACAGAATCACACAACTCACGTTTTAGCAGACAACACACAATGTAGATAATATATGAGATAATGTAATATTTGACTGTAAATAAAAGAAACATGGTTGAGATTTTACCTACTGAGAATCGTGTTCGATCTTAGTGTCCTATTGTTGTAGATGTGTAACTCTTGTCTCCACGAGTCCAATACTTCGAGAATCGCACGAGTTAGAGTCCGAGCGACTGTGGCTCAAAAACCACATTGTTTGTTAAATGGGTTTGTTTCGTCGTAACAGGTCTGGATCAACTCTGAAGTGGGTCCTAACTGTTGCAGAAGCAAATAATGTTGACACATGCTAACGGGTCAGGTTAAATCTGAACCACGGTTCAAAGAATCGGCCCAGTCGGAGACGACTCGGCCTAGTCGTATTCGTCTCGGCTCGCTCCGAGACAAGTCTAAGTCACGAGTCGGTTGACTAAACTCAGAGGAGACCGACTCGGCTGAGAATCGGAGTTGACTCGGTCCAACTTCACAGCCGAATCGGTTGTGACTCGGCCAAGTCGGCTCTAAACGTATATTCACCTGTGACGAACGGGTATAAAGAAAAAAAGGAAAAGAAAAAAAAGGAACTTGCCTCTTTCTCGCTCATATCTGGAGATCATCGCCGTTGCCCAATCGTCGCCGCTCAGATCTAAACTCCGCCGCCGCCCGATCGTCGTCAGTCGTTCCTCCCTCGCCCCAGGATGTTCCTCCCTCTCTCTGTCTCTTTCCCTCTCCCTCCCTCTCTCCCTCTCTCACCCGCTCTCTCACCCGCTCTCTCCCCCCTCTCCATCTCTCGTCTCTCTCTGTTTCCCTCCCCTTTGTTTCTCTCTCCCCCTCCCTTTCTCACCCGCTCTTTTTCTCTCCATTTCCATCTCTCGTCTCTCTCTGTCTCTTTCCCCTCTCCCCTCTCTCCCCCTGTTTCTGATCTCTCCCCCCCGAGGTAAAAGAGAAGCAGATGATGATGGTTGTGGTGAAGATGTGAGGGTTTCCAGTTCTAGTAGTGATGATAGTGAAAATGGTAATGATAATGATGACAGTGATGGCGGCAGTGGTGATGATGACAATAATGAGGGCAACAATATTGCTGATGGAGAAACTTATAGTCTTGAAGGTCATATGCAAATGTTGAGTTTGACATCAGGCCTACATTATTGTGTGACATATGTCCATGACTACACACCACAACTTGAGAGATCTACGAGCATCAGTATCAGTTTATCTACTTACCGCGGAGATAATTATGATGATGATTTTGTGTCTCATCGCAATTCAATGTGAAAATAACTACATTAGTATGTATTTATGAATGTAGCTTATGCAATTTACTATATTGTACATGTATTTTAATATGCATCTATCAACGACGTGTGTATTTATGCTTTCGCTTTATATTTAATGTGCTAGGTGATATGTTTTGAACATGTGATACATAAATGTGGATGTCTACATTTTTTTAAGATTTGTTGTGATTTTTTCAGAATTTTTTGAGCTTTTATGTGACGTTTTGCGCGAATCGCCCGAGACCGATCCGAGTCGCCGAGACCGATCCGTCTCAGTACCCGCCGAGTCGGCGGCCGAGACCGCGACTGTGAACCATGATCTGAACCCGAATAGGATTCAACTCTACAGTAGTGCTTTGTAGGTGATGAGTTACATTACCGACGATGTCGGTGGTCGGCGAGTCTCAACGATAGTAGAGGAGGCGATGGCGGTCGTCTGCAGGTGAGAGGAAGGGTAACGAGGGTGGCTGCCAACGCTCGGGCACCGGCGGGCGTTCAGTCGCTGGATAGCACTCGAGCGGGTGTGCTCGGGCGTGCGTGGTAGCGCGAGGACGAGGGCGCAAGGACGAGGTCAGGAAGAAGGCAGAGGTCGTTTGACAGGAGAGAGGTAGTTGTTGGTCTGCCAATGGGTTGGTGGGAGAGGGAGAGAAAAAAGGTGAACAAGGGACTTGTTTTTTTGGCTTTTTATGGGGATTCTCTAAGAAAGATTAAGAGGAAGATGAGAGTTAATTTTTCTAGAGTTTTCTTTATAGAAGGGTATAAATACTGCTAGAGTTTCGCACTCCTAAAGAGTTTGAATATTAGAGTCCATATCTCACTCAAATTTTAAGGAAATTATAAAAGCTTTATTCAATCTAAATCCAAAGATAACATATGAGCCTCTTTTTATAGACAATACAAACTTGAGTTTCAAATCATAACTAATGTGATACTAAAATAAAAAGTAAACTAAAAATAAACCAAAAATCTAAAATAACCTAAAATACAAGAAAATAGAAAATACATATTTTGATCGATCTTCATTCAAACCAAATAGATCTGGATGTTGCGTGCTTCCGTCTTCGTTAGTACACGCGTCATGTCTTTGGTATCTTCAACTAAATGTCCGCATCATTAGGGGTGACAATGGGTAAGGGTAAACTTGTTTAACCTATGTTTTTAGGGTAAGGGTAAACGTTTCTTACCCATTTATCTAAACAGGTGGGATAAGGGTTAGAAGTTTTACCCAATTTATCATGATATGGATAAGAGTTTCTTACCCTGCCCTTTTACCCATTTACCATTTTAAATAAAATTTCAATATTGTTATATTAATCTAGTGTATAATATATCATTTCCCTTCACTTTTCCGATCTTCTTTTGTGAAACATAAATAATTACTTAATTAGTACGTGTACATGTAGTCTGACAAATTCTAATTACTTGTTTCATATTTTTTTATTTTGCTCAATAATTATGCCACTAATAAAATACTTTTGCCATTTTGCAAGGATAGTTTCTCAAGACGGTTTCTTCTCTTATTCTAATATTTTTTAGTCATTAAAAGTATTTTACCCGTTTACTCAAATAGGGTAAAGAAAATTTTACCTATTACCTTATAGTGTAGGGTAAATACGATTTATAAGTTACCCATTAGGGCAAGTGACATAGTACAGAAGAGGAAATAGGGTTTGTGGTGGATTTGAAGATGAACAAATCTAGAGTTTGTAGAATTGAAGAAAAATATAATAATTAAGGCTTCACATTCAGGTGAATTGCTCACCTACTTTATGTCCCACACACAAAGATTTCAAAAGAAAAACAATTAAGGTTTCAAAAGTTCCTAATTGAAACTTTGACAAATATGCACCATGGTATACATCTTATATACGATGTTCTCTCATGCATACACGTGTATGCATATACATCTAAGAAAGCAAGCAACATCAAATAATAGTCGACAAACACTAGCTCTTGGTGCATCCAAAAATTATATGTTCATATCCATGAAAATAAGTGCATATAGAGAGAGAGAGAGACTTGTGTCATTCCGGAAGGATTCGACGCCGAATCCTTCCGGCTCAAATACAACCCTACGACATCCGAATGCAAGATCCATTCTGTTAAAGTTGATCTACATTATTTCAAATAATTAAAAAACGAAAACATGTATTTTGATACTTTTTGCCAATCCATCAAGTATGAGCAAAATGGACAGCCGAAAATAGCATATTGTTTAGATCTACGCCTTTAGACATACAAATTCTCGATCCGACCATTTCATCGTGATCTAAACACTTTAAAACCCTCACAGGCCAATTTTTGTTAGATTTCAAATATTCAACACTGTTAAACTAACCAAGTCACTATTTCAACCGTCCATTTTGGTGCCTACTTGATAGATGGCCAAAAAGTATTCATAAGACATGATTTTTTTATTTTTAATTAGTTGAAATAATATAAATCAACTTCAACGGAGTAGATCTTGCGTCGGATGTCGTAGGGTTGTATTTGAATGGGAAGGATTCGGCCTCGAATCCTTCCGGAATGACACCTCTCTCTCTCTCTCTATACATATATATATATATATATATATATATATATATATATATATATATATATATATATATATATATATATATCAATGTCATTGGTTTGAACTATGTAAATCCAAGTAAGATGATAATTGATTAGTTGATGTGTAATATATTACCATTAAGGGGTAGATGATACAATGTTATATTTTAATGTTAATAAAAATGAAAACATATTATTAATTAGAAAAATATATATTGAAGTTTATTGGGTGACTTTATGAATAAGATTCAAATTTTACAACGGATGCATGATTGTTACTGAAGTATAGTGCCTTATAAACATTGACATCAGAAAGATTTGGTCGCTGCTATATTTGCATACAAGTATACAACCCCCTCAGACATACTATGCGCCATTACTCCCTCGGTCATAAACCTAAAAGGTGGGTGAAGAAATTTGAAGTTGGAGATGGTTGTGGTTATGCTGGCCCCACCGGACAACAGATTGGAGATCCTTGGAAGTCCAGGGGAGCAGCACTATAAAGTTGGGAGCCCAGAGTAAAAGGATTAGGGGTTTTCCCTTTCCATGGAAAATTTTCCTTTAATAACGCTTTACTTACATCTATCTTGACAGAGGTTTTAAGTATTGATCCTCAATACAGATGAACCTGATGGTCAGGACTACTAACAACCCACACACATATATGAAATTTATTGTTTGGTTATGAGTGTAAGAGTAATCACAAGGTTTGAGCAGGTTGGTCAACTCTAATGCTACATTATTTTCTTGGAAAATTGTTCTCTAGGACCAGCACATCTTTTATAGAGGAAGTAAATCCTACCTCTGAATGACAACAACTGCCCCCTTCTATGTCCACTCATCAAATCTTTGTTGCAGACCATTTAAAAACTTGACCCGTTTGCGGCCAGTGCACAACTATCAGACCATCAACAACACGTTGCAACTATCCAACTGCCCCTTCTATGTCCACTCATCAAATCAGAATTTCAATCACCGGGATGGCAAACTTGCTATGGTTTTTGTGGAAATATACAGTAATCTCATTTTCCACAGCCCGCAGCATAACCCAAATAGGAATATATTCCAAGCACAAGTCAAGGTGCAATACCTTCTCCATTTAAAGGAACCCAGTATATGCAGTTATATAAACTTCGCTTAATACACTTTGTGTGCTTCTATTGAGTGTAACAGTTCTTCAAAACAGCTGTCCCCTCCACTGTCTCCCTCTTTTCTTCCTCCCCCCTTTCTCTCACCTCCTCTGCTGCTTCTTTTTTGTTTCACCTTTTCACATCTGCTAAAAGTTTAGCACTCCCAGTGTAATCGATTATCTCCTCCTCTTTCCTCTTTCAAGCTTCTCATGTTTTTCTTCCTTCTCTTTCTCCTCTTTTCTTCTATTCTCCTCTATCGTTTTTAGATAAACATTCAATGTTTTGACTTATTTGTTTGACTTATCGAGGTTACTTCAGATTATTGCCTTGAGTTTTTTTTAAGGGAATAGGTACATGACCATTAAATGTTTAATTGCTTATTGGTTGTTAAAATTTATTCGTGGCAGTTACTCTTATGCAGCCTCATTGTTCTTTGCTTACAGCCTGTACCATATTGTTATATATTTGGCATTATTTGCTATAAAAAGGGACGGTAGTTACTTGACTAGTTGTTTCTCATGTTTCACCAATACTAAGTTCTAAATTTTCTTAAGTTTACAGAAGTATCTAGTAACTGTTAATACAAGATCTTGGTGTGGAGAGTGTTTCTATGGGATGAGGTTCATAAATCAAAGAGGAAGGTTAAGTCCTTCTGAAGTAAAAAAAAACATAAGATGGGTGTAAGACCAGCAACTCTTCATTGGCAGAATGTTGGGCAATTAAGAAGCAGCATGTGCAAAAAAAAGTGTAGCCAAAATGAGAAATGGATGAGTGGCAATATGCTCCAATAGGGAAAGGGAAAATGACAAATTAGTCCTTTAGTTTTAATCAAAACACTAAAAATACCCCTAATTTTGTCTAAATGCCAAATCAATCACTATGTTTAATCTATATGTACAAAAAAAATTTTGCCATTTCAAACAAGCCCTTAAATGACCATTATAGGATTAAAATTATTTCTCAAAAACTAAAAGAAACAACAATTCTTTACTGGTTCCTATCCTTCCATTGTTTACCCCTTTTTGAAAATCTCGGTTCCGCGGTTTGATTCATGTCATTCAACAGAAATTTAGATAAAAGGCTCTAGACTAAGGATTTGTTACTTGTATGTTTTAATATCCTATGGTCAAAATTATTATTTTGGTATAATGTTATGATTCTTTTTTTTTTTAAAGAAAATAATTACATTTTCACTGGCATATAATGTTTTCCTCAAATGATACACCACTGATTTTGATTTGATATTCCCAATATTTATAATGATCATACTATTATTATTTTTAAGAACATAATGGTCATATTTGTTCATTTTCCTTTCTTGTTTCAACTGATTTAGGCTACAAAAGAATCTTCCAGTTGAACGAGAGATTTTTTTGGCTTTTTAGTGAAATTGTGACTATTTTGTTCTTGTGAGTTAGGCCATAAGAGAATTTTCTAACTGAAAGAGAGATCTTTTAGGCATTTTTATGAAATTAGGGAATATTTTGTTTTTATGTTGAAAATTGAGACTGTTATATCATCATCCCATAGAGAAATAAGCAGTGTTCTAAAAATCGGTTTCATTATTCGTGCGGTCCAACACTGAATAATGATTAATCGGATTAATTGGAGATTAATCGGGGATTAATCATTTTTGAAAATTTTAATATATTTAATTATATTTATACACAACTATATATGAATATATACAGTTAATTGTTGAAAATACCTAAATATTATACAAGACAATATCTAAATGTGAAGTTATAAACCATGATATGATAAACAAGACAATATGAATAAATAGTAAAAAAGAAGTAAAAGAACTTATCTCTTCACATTAGTAATTCAAGATTTCAAATTTTACAACATAAATATAAATCAAAGAACTTACTAGCAAAATAAGATAAATAAAAAAATTAGTCAATTTATCAATCAAAATAATAAACTTTAAAGAATGATGGAGAAAGATTGCTAAATAAGTTAATTTGAAAAATAATCAAAAATAATAAAACATAAATATCACTTTATGCAAAATATATAATAATAAAATATCATAATTCATCTACTATTTAATAAATAACAATTCATCTACTATTTAATAAAAGATCATTATCAAATCATCAACATTACAACATAAACTACTTAGCGATTCAACATAGACAAAGTGAAGTTTTTCAAATAAAAAACATATGAAATACCTAAATAATTAATCGGGGATTAATCGTTTTGGACCCGATTAATCACCCGAGCGCATAATCAGAGCGATTAATGTAATATTAAGCGGGCTGTCACCGAATAGGATTAATCGGCCGATTAATCTGAATTTTAGAACAGTGGAAATAAGTCTCTGAAACAAGTTAGAGATAACTCTAATTGAGAATAAAAATGAGGAAGAATTGATTGAGATGATCTCGGCATGTGCAGTGAAGACCAATAATAAGTGTGCTAGTTAAAGGGAGTGATAGGATTACAATTAAAAAAGCAATGAGGACTACAGTTAGGGGGCCTAAAGAAACAAAGATCAAGGAACGTAAAATAATGGAAAATTAGAAGAATGGAAGAGGGGTCCATGTAGTGAAACTCAAAGTTTGATTGTTGTCATTTTGGTGTCAAGAATTCAGAGATTAGAGGATCTACTTCCTACGCATCCAAACCGAATCTACCCATGGAGTTCCCCTTCCCCTAAGAACAACTTACTATGAAAACCAGCACCATAAAGACCTAAAAGTGACGTATCATATTTTCAAACTTCAGTAACCGATGTGACATAGAAAAAAAGGTGTGAGGATAGAGCTAATGGTACATGGTTTCAAATATCAGCTGATTCTAATTTATATCAGCAATATCATAAGGTTTTGAAGTATCCGATACAATATTAACCCTACAATATTGGTGATATCGGAGCTGATATTGCTGATATGGTTATTATAGCCGGCCGATACTGATAATATTGATACTAAAAATCATAAACCATAGTTTAAAAGATCGTCCTTCATATATATCGGCAATATCAGGTTTTGAGGTACCCAATACGATATTAGCCCTATACTATCAGCAGATACCAGGGCAATGTTGCTCATATAGCCGATATTGCCGATACTGACAGGTTGTATCCATGATATTAACACTAAAAACCATTGGTTGATACTGTTACTGCGACAGAGATTTCAAACCATGGCTGACACCAAGATTTTAAATCATGATATGGTATGATATGCATGAAAGTACAAAGTTACATATTTTCTCACAAGCTCAAAGTTGCATTGACTAGTTAAGTCTTGTATGGGCCTCCAATCCATGAATATAGAAGTTATTTGATTCTGTAAAACATGGGTACATAAAAGAATTTGTTGATTAAACTGTTGAACAACAGTAGATTAAGAAAGAAGCAAGATTGGCTTCAATAGCAGAAGCTAAGATAAAAGCTGAAGAAAGCATTTTCCGAGCTTAAAATCACGAAAAAAAAGGGTAGGGTATGTATTAAGAAAATGTTTGACCTGGGTGAGTAGCAACTGATGTAGAGATGGAATCACAAGATCTAAGAAGATAACTCGTCAATATTGAAGGGGAACTTTGCAAAGGTTGTAAGAAAAAGTTATGATCTAACTGATGCAGAAATGCATCAGACATTGATTCCTATTTGTGGCATGAAAATTTTCCCAGGTCAACATGGATAAGGGTATCTAAATACATGATTATGAACAAATGCCCATAAATAATTTATTGCCGTAAATGTGTCCCAGTGTCACATAACATGTTTGGGCTTTAAACACGCGCCAAATTCTGAACCACTCAAACATGATGGTGAAGCATCAGGATCAAATGGAATCTCAGCTGAAGATAACCTGAGAAATAATATATTGGAACACCCTGCCACCGATAAACTAAAACATACATGTACATGAATGTTCAGAAAAAATCAGATAGAATTTTTTTTAACCCATTCAATACTCAGAATTGACGTTACGGATGGTTGCCAATTGGCATATAGGCATATCTATATGCTTTTATATATCATTACTATCCTAACAAGCAAAGAATTCATTATAAAAATATTCCAGGTGTTAAAAGAAGATCTATGTAGAAATAATATTATTTTTGGCATTGCCACTCCATGAAATATGCCTCTGATCAAATTGCTATTTTAGGAGTACGACTAACCTTTGTCACATAGATCTATCCCAAGTAGTCCATAAATGAACAAGATAAAGCATGTCCCTTTCATGCATCATAAGAGGAATATTATGCACAAGAAAATTGTTGAAAGAAGACTACTCACCATAGTAAACCAAATTCTGAAGGTTTTCTTTGCTGAGGCGTTTAAATACATTGCTTTTAACCTCCGCAAAATTATTGGATATCAGTAAAGCCATTAAAGCATTGTTGTGGGCGATAATACATGTAGATAAAGTTATAGCCTGAGCTAATAAAATGAAAGAATGCACAAGTGTGACTAGTTAAGGAAATTCAAGTAGGATAAAATACAAATGGAGATTTAAAAAAAAAAAAAGCATGAGTCTGAAAGGATATTAAAAGCAACAACAGCTATCGCTCCATCAAAAATGAATCTCAGCAGTTCAAATGTCAGATTATCTGCTGAACAATTTGCAAGTCCCTCTGCAGAGTTAAAGAGAACTTGCAAAACATCTTCCCCAAAAGACTGACAGAGTTTGTCAAATATCTATCATGAATGTAAAAGGGAAAAAACAAAAGTCAGCATTACCCAGTATGTACTAGTCGAACAAAGTTCCATAATTCATTTTCTCACCTCTAGCACATTGTATACCACATAAAGTTTTACTGTACCTTGCCCACGTATAATGTGATATATTAGGCTGATATCTGATGCAGGAGAAAAGTATTATAACAATATTGTATCCAAGAGAAGAACTATTAAACTCCATGCCATTAGTATAATTTCAGTAACTAAAGAGGTAAAATGTATAGAAAAGAAAAGAATAAATAGAATTAGATTAGGTGGACAAGCATCCCACCCGTCAACTGTAGAGTTATAACTCCAAACGCCAACACAACGAAACAACCAAAATCAGATAATTCAGTAGCGCTCGGCCTCCGTAACTGCCTGCCAAAATATTTCCATCAATTGTATGACAAAATTAGCTATCTACTAATCGCAAAGAATGAACAATAGAACAATGCAACTATGCAAGACAAAGATTGGAGAAAAGTATGTAAGGCAACATAACCAGTTAACTATATTTTGCCATATTCAAAACTGGCTTGTGAGAGACATAATTTGAGGCCAAGTAATCCGGGTAAAAGGCACGGGACTACCACAAAGCAAATTAAATATTGCATCCTGTATGACCTATTTGATAACTATATTCTGTATTTTGTATGGCCAATAGGATTCACTGATAAATTAGTTTCTCCATACGACCAATTTGATAATATATTACCTCCATGAATCCTCTATAAGATGCTTACAGTGAAAAAAATTTAGTTCTCAGGGAGAAATAGAATGATTAGGACGAAATACACAAGGGGCACATTCTAGGATAAAGCGAAGCAGGTACTTGGGAGGGAACATAATAATGTGAAATAATTTTAAGGATTGGATACATAATGAGACATGATCGAAAAATTGTATCTGGATCTGTAAACTTGACAAATTTTTAACCGTCACTAGTATCATAGACATCCTTCAAACCAATTAAACAAAAAGAGTTGTCTGCATCTATTTTATTTTTTAATATCATACTTTTAACTCCTGCTATTCATAATTCTTGATTTTCACTATTCTTGATTTTCACTATTCATAACTCTTGATTTTCACTATTCATACTTTTATTTCTTCCTTGCTTATTCATACAGCATCTATTGGAAACTTCAACAAGCTTACACCTTTTTTTTTCATTTTTACCGCACTGCTCCCTCAATTTGGAAGTTTTGTGGCTCTAGTCCCACATAGCCATCGGCTCTATTATTTGAATAAGTTGCCTTAACATTCTTCCGTTTTTACAGAAAAAACTATACAAGTATTGAATGTATAGCTGAACTCAGCTGCACTGCTCAAGAACTTGAAAATTGAATACAAATTTTAAGCCGGAGGTGGCAAGAGATTGTCGGTTGAACAGGCTGCCCCCTCTTGCTAGAAACATTATCAATACAGAATCATAAATTCATTTCTATCAATACAGAATCATAAATTCATTAACAATTAAGATTTCTTCTAACTCAAGTACACAGGGAGTTGTCTACAATTACAATTTTGCCATTAAAGTTAAGGCTAAGTTTCACTAAACCTCCCTTAACTTTTCATTAAAGTCACGTAACCTCCCAATATTTCATGAATGATCAGTAACACCCGCAAACTTTGTTGCCATTACCACATCCACTCCCTCCGTTAACAAAAATCATCATATGATGTCACATGACATCGTTAGGTATTAATTTCAACTAAATTGCCCCTTGTTATTTAAACCTAACCCATAATTTAAATTTTTACTCTAACTTATTTAAAAATTAATTTAACCCAAAATAAGTTTAAGCCAACTTCATCTCTTTTAACCCATCTTCTTCTCCTTCTATCTATCTATTAATTCTGAGCCATAATTTAAAGAGTAAGACTTCATTTAAGTAATGACGTGTTAAGATTTGATTTGGAAATGACAACAAAAGAGGGAGAAATTAGGATTTTGTTTAGGTATGATGAGTTAGGTTTTAATTTGAACATGAGAATAGAAAAATGTAAAGAAATATAGAGCTCGATTTGGGTATGATATGTTAAAGTTTGATATGGCATGAAAGTGGAAAAAAAAAAGGAAAGGGCTTGAATTAATAGATGTGATGGGTTAGGATGTGATTTAAGTGCCAGAATGTTAAAAAGGAAAAAAAGATTAGTTCTAGAAATGATATTATGGGTTAGGTTTTGATTTGGGAATATATGACAAAAGAAAAAAAAATGGGGGAAAAAAGACTAAAACTTGATTGGGTGTGATGGAATCTTATCTAGGTTAATAGATTAAAAATGACGAAAATGAGGGGAAGCGGGTAAAAGAAGATGAAATAGCGGGTATAAATGTTGTGAGTTGTATATCCATCTATTCTAATAATTTTTAAAAAAAACTTAGGTCAAGGGCATAAATGTCATTATATGCCCCCCAGCTAATGTCGTTAACCCACGTTAACGTTTTTAAAAGTTTTGGGAGGCTTATTGATGATTCATAAAATATTGGGAGGTTATATAATTTTTATTATTTTAATTAAAAGTTGAGGGAGGTTTAGTGAAATTTAGCCTAAAGTTAATCTTTAATCCATTCAAAGTAAGATAATCAACAGATGGTAGCTTAAGGTTGGCCATCACTTCTAATACCATTTTTTAAGTAATACGAGAAAAAGCATACTCCAAGCTGATGACATTATAGACTAGCCACTAGCGAAGTCAATTTGAGTATTTTTTGCCTTTTCTTTTACTCTTCTTTTTTCTCCTTGTCAAGATCTTCAGATGCAACCTATTTTCTTGTGAAATAATGGACAGCACAGAGATATTCAATGGAGGTGATTAGTGACAAATTTTTGGCAATGATTGAAGAATTAATAAGTTAAAGCTAAGGTAGCAAGTTTGCTGGAGTAAGAGAAGACTGATAACGAGAGCAAAATGCCTTTAGGACCAAAGCAGAAGCAAAAGATATATGGGAAGTGGAAGTGTAAATCAAGTTTAAAATCTAGAAGAGGTCAGATTCATATAACTCAGAATTCTTTTTTTTTCCCCCTTTTCCCGAGAGAAATTCAGGAGTTAGCTTGACTTGTAAAAAAACTGTTAGACAGGAAAAGAAGACTTAAGGTAACCGAAGACATCATATAAGCATGTCATAAGTATGCACTACTTAATAAAGTTCAGAATTTGCACTGTGAAAAAAAAAAACAGTTTTATAATTTGAAATGGCTGAAGGAAGAATGGACAAAGAATAGGCATGGCACATGCTGGTCAAAAATTAGGGTTGAAACTTGAAACCGAGTGAGATATAAAATATATGTACACCTTGAAGCCAAGGTTTGTCACTTTGAGGGGATAGCTTGAAAGGAAACTTGCAATATTCTTAATCTCGCAGCCAGTAATTGGCTTTACTTAAAAAAAGGGAAAATAACATGATTGAGAAAAAGGTTTTGACCATAATTTTAAAAAAAAAAATGTCAGAGTATAATTAGTCAACAAACCTGGTCTTTAGCACCCTCCAGATAGTCATGAGAATTCTAGCTGGCATAATGGTTAGCAATGACAAAAACGAATCCAAGCAGAAAAAGAGGCCTGCTATAATAAGCTGCAGCATCATAAACTAATATTAGAGAACTCATCCTTCCTAAAAGTTAATATATAAATTGCACTCAAATTATAATCTATCTACAAAATGACTGCATAATAATATCAAATGTAGCATACAAGTAACTTTGTGTATTAATATTTAATGAATTGATAAGAGGTCTATATCCATTGCTTCCCTTACATGATAATATAAACTAGGCACTCCAATAGTAGATGGAATGAATTAATACTTCTATTCATATTTAGCAGAAAGTCTTTTTAAAGCTCTCATTTTTTTTCTCAAAAAAAAAAACATTTTGACATCTATGTTGTCCATTTAAAAAAAAAAAAAAGAGAAAAGAAAGGTGAATTTTTTGACAAAATCCTTTAAACCAGTTTACAACACATTTAGGAGTATTTGCCGTCTTTTCTAAAGACATATTTTAACATTAGGGTTTTTTTGATATATATACCCCCCAAATCTTACATATACTGTAAATATAATGCCTAATTATTCATATTAGAAATTTACAAACCCCCACCACCCCCCCCCAAAAAAAAAAAAAAATCATATCACTCATAGAAAATTACCCCCCATTGTTACAATTGAGGAACAATAAGAGAACATTGTTTTAAGTTGACTAAAATTATGATTGGATTTAAAAAAGACCAAATTACTCTCCCTCTCTCTCTCTCAAGTTAGTTTCTCTCAGGTCCAAATGGTTGAGCAAGTGGGTCCAAGGGTAAAAGAGTCGAATTAACACTAAACCATTTAAAATTTAACAAAACATTAAGGGTAAGAGTGATAAGATTTGGGGGTATAGTTCTAAATATGTAAGATTTAGGGGGTATATATAAAAAAAAACCTTAATATTAACTTCTATAAATTTCTAATAGATCTTTTTCAAAATTTTAATTGTGATTTGGTCTGATCATGGATCTTTGTTAATAGACTTGTTTATCCATTAAGCAACCTAACATTGTCACTAAACAACATAAGGTGTAAACAAAGAAAGGTGTAACATTATCATTTGTGATATTAGATAATATTTTTATTAAATATGTCCATATGTAAACAGAGAAAGTGATCAGCAGATACATTTATTTAAATGACTATTATTTGCTTTGTTTTATCCCATCGTAAGTCGTAACAGTTTATTTTAACCATTTTGCTAAATATAGCTCTACTAGAGTGAATTGCTACTTTTAATCCGTCATATAGGTGCGCAAACAAAATATTTATTGTGTCCTGAATAAGTACGTACACTTTGTTACATACCCATTATTGTAAGAAGGTGCATTCTCAAAAAACAATGAAATATTGTTGTTATACTGTAAAGCCTTATCCCAACTTGTCAAGTAAAAGAAATTTGCAGTTTACTCCCTGTTAAAGGAAACACTAGTGAAGTGTTTTAGTACCCTTTCACATCTAAATGGCACATGGAACATAGTATTATAAACCTTTGCCGTTTCTTCTCGTTTCCTACAGAAATTGTGCTTCTAAGAGAATTGCCACCATATAGCTCTCCCATAAAGTATTTCAAGGGTGATCTTTCTACAGATAAGACCTCTGCATAGACACCAACAAATACAATTTGTAAAGTAACAAGTATACTAAAGAACTGCAGAAAGCAAGGAAGCATCTTGTGTGTATTACAAACATTTTGTGTGTGTGTGCGCACACGTGCACAACGAAATAGGGATATTGGGTAGAAAACGAAAGAGTGAAAGCTAACTTATAACCGGAAATCATACATATCTTAACAATACCAAAAAGAATTTTAAGGTTATTTGTAAGCACAACCTCATTGGTAACATGTAATGCTAGCAAACTAGACAAGCCAATTAGTGACCAGTATTTCCACACACTTCAATTTGCTGGAGATTGATCTTACCTGTATGATAGTTTGGTGATGAGAAGTCATTTAAGATAAGTAACATTACAATGTTGTTATGCACCTGGAATGACATGATGCACAGTCTTTGGTGTTTTTAAGTCAGTCTTTGGTGTTTTTAAGTCACTTGTATTTTGGTCAATTATTATATTATTGTCTTATGAATCCTGCAGGAAGTATACAGCAATTATACACCGAATCCTGTAGGAAGTAATTCCATCCTCCAGAAAATTAGAGTTTTAGACTATCTGCTAGCATAACAATACAGTGACTAACATATTCACAGATAATGAATGGGTATGGATAAGTGTTTTCCTACAATTATTGTATTTGTTCTTCTTTCTTTATGCTGAATTAGGAACCCTAACACATATCTGGATCATGAATAATGACACGAGACACTGGTAGTGTTCCGAGGCATGCTTTAAGGTTATGGCCATTGTTCTAAAAATCGGATTAATCGGTCAATTAATCCTATTCAGTGGCAGCCCACTTAATATTACATTAATCACTCTGATTATGCGCTCGAGCGATTAATCGGGTCCAAAACGATTAATCTCGATTAATGCGTGATTAATCCGACTAATCTCCATTAATCCCTGATTAGTCATTTAGGTATTTCATATGTTTTTATTTGAAAAACTTATCACTTTGTATGAGTTGGATCGCTAAATAGTTTATGTTGTGATGTTGATGATTTGATAATGATCTTTTATTAAATAGTAGATGAACTGTTATTTATTAAATAGTAGATGAATTATGATATTTTATTATTGTATATTTTGCATAAAGTGATACTTATGTTTTATTATTTTTGATTATTTTTCAAATTAACTTATTTAGCAATCTTTCTCCATCATTCTTTAAAGTTCATTATTTGATTGATAAATTGACTATTTTTTTATTTATCTTATTTTGCAAATAAGTTCTTTGATTTATATTTATGCTGCAAAATTTGAAATCTTGGATTACTAATGTGAAGAGATAAGTTTTTTTTACTTCTTTCTTTTTTACTATTTATTCATATTGTCTTGTTCATCATATCATGGTTGATAACTTCTTCACATTTAGATATGTCTTGTATAATATTTAGGTATTTTCAATAATTAAATGTATGTATTCATATGTAGTTGTGTATAAATATAAGTAAAATATATTAAAATTTTCAAAAACGATTAATCTCCGATTAATCAGATTAATCATTGTTCAGTGTTGGACCGCACGAATAATGAAACCGATTTTTAGAACACTGGTTATGGCTTTATTCCAAAATGATATTCTTCTCCCTTTCCCTAATTACTAGTTACTAATTAATGAGATCTAAAGCTGGACCAGATAAAGGTATTCAGTTGTGATAAAGTAAAAGCAAAGAATAAAATTACCGTAAAAGACATTGCAAGGCAAATTATAAGCAAAAATCTTCATTTAGATATATAATTTTCCTTTCCAAAGTCAGTTAAATGTACATGCTCTCACGAATCCCGGTCTTGTATCTTCAAGTACAATTAAAAGGATCAATTTTTCCGTATGATTTAATTAGTCATGGGTTTTAATTTAGAGAAATAGTTCGCCAAAGTATCAGTACTAAACCCTACACCTACACCTCTCCATTGTCAAGCCATCCTCAAAACAATTTAAATTGACATCAAATTCCCTGGTACCTAAATTGTATAAACTAACAATCAAATTTGCAACAAATACTTCACAGATAAAATGCAGCAAACCTCCTAATAGATTGGGATCCTGAGCCATGACTTGGTTCCAATCCAAGCTCTCCATCGTCTCCAGCCTCGGGACGCTCCCCTTCGTCTCCTCTGGCCTCCACTGCCCCGAAGTCGAAGTCATGGATTCCAAACTCGAGTTCGAACCCGAACTCTCCGGAACCCCACTATCCTCCTCCGGGCGGACATCAGAACACCCCCCATTGCTCACGTTCCTCTGCCCCAACTCCACAAACGACACGCAACTGCTCACCTGCGAACTATCAAAATCCGCCTCCACCACCGAGTTCTCGTAAACCAACGATTCAACCACGGATCTCTTCTTGTCGAGGGCACTAAACCCTAGCCCGTTCTCTCCGCAGTGACCGTTCGCTTCGAGCCTCTTCTTCTTGGGCTTCCGCTTGCGGCGGCCGGGGCGAGCGTTGCCATTAAAGTTGACGATGTGGACGCCGTTAGAGACGGGCATATCGATGAATTCCCGGGGTGAGAGGGAGAAGGAGAGGCTGCGCTCGTCGCCGGAGCTTTCGGTGGCCAGGAGGTCGAAGGAGGCCTTGCCGCCCCGGACTTGACGTACATGGGATCGAGATGGGAGGAGATCGGACGGCGAGATCGATCGATTTAGGTTTCGAGGAGCGAGAGAATATCTAGAGGTGGCCGGAGACGTAACGGCCACCGCCGGAGTTTCTACTTTCTTCTTTTTCGATTTTTTCGCCCTTTAAGCATTAAAAAATATAAAATAAAACTGTGTTGTATATGAACCGTCAGATTACTTACGCTCAAGAAAATTGGTTTAGCCCACCCTATTTGCCACTGATTTTAATAAGAACACCCCGGATATGATTATTTTGGTACTCCTTATTTTTTGTGTCCTCCTTATTTGCCCTGAAACTTTGATCGAGTCAAAATAGAGGCATGGATACAGACATACAACAAGTTGATTATCTGTTTGGATGCATAAAAAAGTGAGAAAGTGAGAGAGCTCATTTCTTACTTTCATTATCCATCGAAAATCAGAAAAAAGAAAAACGGAAAAATTTTTTACTTTTCTCTTTTCCTTTCACACCTCTCTTTTACATAATCATTTCCTTACTTTTAAAGTGTTGTAATTAATTTATAGTTGTGTAAATCTCATTTGTAATAAGTTGTAACTCAAAACACTTAATTTTATGGTCATGTAAATCTCACTTGCATTCTAATTACAGTCCAATTTTTTTATAATTAATTTTTATTTTAATATTATTTTATGATCAACTTTGTGGTCAACTTTTCCACTTTCATTTTCACATTATCATCCAAATATCAAAAAGACATAACATTTTTCAAATCACACTTCCCAACAACACTTAAACACCAAAAAACTTGCTAACTAATTCTCAAGTTCTAAAGAGAACTGTTTCTAGTTCCTCACTTTCACCACAAACCAAACAGCCCGCGACACACTGAATTAGCACACTCTTGAATTTGATTAAAACACATACATATATTTATCTCACTTCTAAAAAATTTTAACTGATTTCCAAATTACCCTTGAGGTTTCAATTTTCTTTCTTCCTCTCTCCCGGCCTTGACCTCCGTCCTACCGCCGCTACCGTTCCGACCGTCGTCACCTCTGCTGTCCCGACATTGTTTCAGCTGTCTGCTTGTCCTTGCGGCTCATCCTTCAAAACGGAATCAATTTGCAGTAGGACTAAGCAACGACAGTAGTTCAGAACATTTCGTTCTTGGGAGATTAATTTGAGAATCTTCCCTTTCGATTTCTAAAATGTGCACCAGGTCTGACTAAGATATTTGGTACGCTAAA